>VUQR01024260.1:19875-50244 GCA_015108515.1 Hemichromis elongatus
TCTAGGACTGTAACACTCTACTGTGTTGAAAAATAAGCTAATGAATCCATCCGTCATTTAAAAAATAGTAATTCTGGAGCATATTCCAGCTGACATGGAGCAAGAAGCGAGTTATACCCTGGACAGGCCTTCGGTTCATCATGCACACAGGGACAGACAAGGACGCACTTTCACATCAACACTTACAGCTAATTTAACACCAATTAACTTGCTGAGGGAAACAGAAGGAAACTCGCAACACAAACATGCAAATTTCATTAATTTTAGAGTTAAGGTAAAAAAGGTAAGACTAAAGAATTACAAAATAAAGTAACACTCAAACTCAAGAACTTTAAAGGTACGATATGCAAACTCTCACCACTGGATCTCAGTAGATTGCAGTTTGCAGTCAACTGAGCTCTGTTATAGGGCTGTTATAAGAAAATCAACTCTGGGTGTCATTCATCTCCAGTGAGTATAGGTGATTAGTTTGCTGTTTACCTCAGCTGTCAATATGTATCATCGTCTATTTACTCTTTAGGAGGCTGTAAAATTCAGATGCGAGTGGATGAGTCGGTGACGCTCGCTTCTGACCGATGACAGTGATACTAAGTTGCTGAGGATATCCTGAACTTTTCTGTCAATAAGCTGCTGTTAGTGTAACTGTCCTACTATCTTTGTGGATAGCGGATCTAACATCGAAGGACTCAGACTGACTTGATGTCAGCATATGAAGCTTGAGGTGAGGAAGAAGAGAATGAGGTGGAAATGAGGGGAGAGAGAGCAGTGGTGGCATAATGAAAAAGAGATGATGAAAATGTACCTGTTTAAATGTTAGATGGTCATACATAGTTTGAAAGAGCTTTCTGTGATCTGTAAATAAATATTCACTTATAATCCTCTCTAGATAAGTGGCTGGTCTCTCGCCATGTACACAAAACGTGATCAGGTTTAATGACGATGTCCATCTATCACACTGTATTCAAAATTTATAGATTCAAAATTAATAGAATAATTTTAAGTTAATAACAATGTATCAATTTTTGGAAGGCTTATTTACACACTAATCAATTTATATTTCTTAGTACAACATATTTTCTTTGCTTAATTAAAAAGAAATTAATTAAACAAATTAAACAGTAATGGGACACATGACTGAGACTGCGCCTTTTAGTACCAGTGCGTCTTATGGTCGTGAAAATACGGTATGTAATTCCTGGGATAACTCCACTCACCAGGGTATATTTGGAAGAGACTGCATACTAGTGCATGTTGCTGTCAAAGATGTAAGTTGTACAGGCGATATGCCGTGTATGTGTCTTTATAAGTAAATAAAAACAGCACTGGGTACTATAGACAGTACTGCCTCTTCTGACATATCTGACATACTCAGAATCCATTTGAATGAATTTAAAATTTTAATGTATTATTTAAACTTCATGAACTCTAGACTTAAGAGGAGTTTTATTATTAACCAGTTAATAGATCTTCTTCTGCTTTTAAATTATAGTGTCAAATATTTACAACCGCTTGACATACACTATTCCTATTTATGATTTTATAAGAGAGGAAGAGGAATAACAGCTTTTTTGTTTGGTTGGTTTTTTTTCAGGGGGGGTTGCACACACTGAAATGATCACCTTCACTATAGCCAACAGCTATTTCTATAAAGTCCATCAACACGCAACCAAAACAGGAAGTTTATGACACTTTTTCGTGCCCCTGTCAAAAGCAGTAGAACAACTGCACTAACAATGAACAAGACTTGTAAAATCCTTTGTATTTTATTTATTATGGTGGTGAGGGTATATGCCAAGTGTTATTTTGAGTTTGAATCTTTTTCATGCACTAAATTTAATGTCAAAAACTATATAAAAAACTTAAAAGGTCATAAAAAGTTCACACTTCTTTTCACAGCCGCAGGCATTGTCATGGGTGGGACCGGCTGGCAGTAATGTTTGTATTATGCTAAATCAGATGTGTCATTTCCTTTAACTGTAATGTTGATTGCACACTGGGATGACTAATGATTTGTGTGATCATGAGGAAAAGTCCCTAAAGTACAGCTCAAGACACAAAGCTCATCAAGGGATTAAGCTGTTTGATTCACTGTAGGAAACTTTTTCCTGAAACTAAAACAAACTTATACAGAACAAGCTGAAACTGTTCTGTCAACAACTAGCCAGCCACTTACTCACAGCTACTCACACTTTCCCATATTCTTTGTGTGTGGCAAAAGTATAGCATGACTTAAGGTCGATGTGTGGCAGGCATAATAAATTAGCTTTAAATTACATAAAACCTTTCACAAAATGGATAATAGAACAAAAGAAGTAAATCACTGAAGCAAATTTCAAAGTCTGATTCACTTTTCACTGGGCTCAAATGATCAATTACATTTTAGGTCTAAAAAAATGTTTAAAACAATTCTCTCATGGCAGTCCAAGGTCAGGTGATACCTTGTTTATCGTCTTAACGGTAAAAATATTTAATATTTGAGGGGTAAAAAAAAAAAATTAAACTTTTACTTGATTTCCTAACAGAATGGCATGTTGTGATATCTGGAAGATAATCTGCTGCTTTCTAATTGCCATTCCCCCTTGTGTTTTGGTGCAGAATTAACAAATATCTGACCGTTACATGAACGAAAAGAAAGTCGTCAAAGATAATATCGAGTGGCTCGCGTCTCTGTCTCCACCCTGGAGCGCTGTATCTGAGGAAAACATCAGACTTGACACATTTATGATCTGTCTCAGATGTCTCTTTAGGCTATAAACCTTCCATGTCTAAAAGAGTTGATCGATAGTTCCCAAGTACTACCGTGCATTACTTCTGCACTTACCAGCAGCTGACAGTTAAAATAAAAAGATAACACAATGTTGTCGGCAACAAGGAATCAAGAAGTAAGTAAACTGAAGAGGTGAAGCAAAAAGCACTGCACCCTGAAAACTGAGTAAACCAAGGCAGCACACAGAACATTGTCTAGGCAAAAAATCTGCTGTTCTGCCTGTACATGCCAGCGTATTCTTATTCTTCCCTCTTTTTTTTGCTCTGCACAAAGCTGACACTGATTTTACTCAGATCCGGTCTATTATTAGCTTACAACTAGCCATCATGCTGCTCCGAAGAGCACTAAATCACAAAGAACCCAATCTCCACGCCAAAATCCCATATGAACAAAACATCCAGGGTATGTAAACTTTGAGAGGCCTTGACACAAATACCTTTATGGCTGCTACAAGTTCCAACGGTCAGGACCTAACTTGTTTAGACATCGCAAAGCTGCTTCGGTGCATTTTCACTCCTCTGCTGTGAAAGAAAAACAACGCCTCATCTAAAATCCAGATCAAATTAAATTCAAATCTCTCTTCCTTCGCTGTATCAATGTGTCTTCAGATGACCCAGCTGTTCCTAGGTTACAAAGGTGTGCGGCAGAATAGAGTTTAAAGTTCTTACCCACTGTACTGGCTCACACAGCTTCCCATCTAGAAACCCTGACTACAAACGTGTAGATGGAATCACATTCTAGGTACAGCAAACTGGGCTGTTGAGAAAAATAAAGAAAGTCTTTTTCTGCATGTGTTCTTTCCTCGTTCTCTCTCCCGCTGCTTCCTCTTTGAACGCTGTTACCTGTCTAAGGTAATGTGTGTTTGCCAAAGCTGAAGAGCACACCCACTGTTAACCAACAAAACTGATTCCAAAACCCTTGCAGGCTTAACCCCTCATCTGCCAAGCAATATGAAAGCTGTTAAAATGAACTCTGGAACGGGTTCATATTATGTGAGTTTGTGTATGTGTTTTATAGGTTTATAGGAAGACTACAAAAGCATGTTACACCTTTTCTGTTAAATGGGTCTTGTGTTTGATATACAGACACAGGAAGTTCCCATTTCTCAGCAAGTAATTAGTAAGTGATCAGCCGCAAAGGTTCCCGTTTTTAAAACAAAATATTAAATTTAGTGTTCTGTATACAAGACTTTTAAATCTATTACGCTGCAGAAGCAAACATTTAAAAATAAGAAACTGACTGAATTGACTAAAATTGAACTGGGATCAAACAGCTCTTTATGAATACTTCCTATCCTTTTAGTATCAGTCACTAAAACACAGTGAGGTGTGTATTTACACTCCTGCACATTCTTTTGTTAGGCTTTCATTATGTTACACATTTTCACCACATGAAAGTAATCTCAGGCACAAATATTTGGCTGCTTTTCCTTTTTCCTTGAGAAACAAAGCACCCTACCACCACCACGCCAAGTGAAGAAATGAGGTAGTTTAGTTACTAATTGACAACTTAACAGCGAGGTCTCAAACAACTGCTTATCAATGTGAAGAACGTTGAGACCAAAGGTGGGAAGCTTCTGAAGGTATTAGGTGTTAGGATTCATATCATGCCAGCTTAACACATATGCTTGTACAGAGACTTTGAATCTAGTTTATATGAATATCTTTTACACCACTTAAATAAGTATTTAAAATCATTACTTAATAACTTTGAAAGGCATTATATTAAAAAAATGGGGGAAAAAAAACCTTTGTTATTCTTACAATAAATTAAGAATATATGCAGTGCTATGCAAAAGGCTCGTTTCACCCTTTATTTAAAGAGCTTAACCCTAACCCTGCTTACAAGCACTCAGACTTTCATGTAATATTTAAAGTGGTCTTGAGCAAAAGCTCTCCAGGATTTCTGAAGGCCTTTTAAAGTTTTTCTTTGGACATTGGCTAGCAGTGTGGGATCATCTCAATGGAGAATGCAACAACACTAGCCAACACCAAAGGAAGAGCACTGGAATGTCCATCAAGAACCCCGGAGAACTATTCCTGAAAACTACTTCAAGAAATAACAATTACAAGCAGACCAAATACCGACTTTCAAGCTTGTTAGAATTATTTTTGCCTTGTATGCTATATTTGCATGTGTTTGACCATTTCAATAAAACACTCCAGTTATTTTCCATTTTCCTACCAAAATATAAAGAAATGGGGGATCGCTCAAAACCTTTGCATGGTACTGTAATAATAAGCATATTATCTGGACACTCATTGTAGGGAGCAGGAGTGGAAAACCTTCTCACTTCATTTAAGTAATCCTTTGTGCTCTGTGCAAGCTTTGCTTGGACTAATTACTACTAGGCAACATGCAGTAGGTGCTCTCATTGGGTATATAGAGCACACCCCGATACAGCCCACTGCTGTAAAGCACTCAGCAGATGTGCAATAATATTATCAGAAGCAGCGCACATTTGACTCTTGCACATGTTGTTATAAGGTTAGGCAAGAGATAGGAGCTTGAGGAGCAGAAAGAAAAGAGACAGAATGGGGATGAGCTTTTGACAGGATGGAGGAGTGAAATATTTAGGAGTTCACAGAGTTTCGGGCTCGAAATAGAAGATTTTTGTAAGGAAAGCATGGAAGAGTAGAGAAAAATTACACTAAACAGAGACAAGAATGGTCAAAAAACAAGAAAAAAAAACAACAGAACATGGACAATATGAGGGTGGTAGAGATATAAAGACAGTAAGGAGGAGGCCGATGTCTAAGAGATCAGGTGAGAAAAGAAAAACAAACTTTGTCTAGAAGTGATTCATCTTCAATAACACTTCTGGAAAGTTATTCCTAATATTGTGGGTAGCTGTGGGATACAGTATGAAAATCAAAATGCTCCTTAAGTACAGTAAATAAAAGAGGCAACAGTGCTGGTGTCAGTAAGTCTCCAGTAACAGATCCAACCTAATTATCCATCCATTCATCCATTCTTTGGAACCTATCGCAGGCACCATAGACCCTATATAGGGTAGCAGACCCAATTATGCAAAATAAATTTAAATGTGTTTTTTTTTTACTCAGCATTTAAACAGAGAAAAAGCAACCTTGGGAAACAAGGAGGTAATTCAAATCAAGTCAAGAATATTCTCTAATATATTTCAAAAATCTATTAAAATATTTTATTAATTAAAATATATGATATTTTCGATAGGTTGAAAAAAAGAATAAAAACAAATCATAGTCAAATATTTGTAGCTGGTGAACCTCATGCTAAAAAGCATTTTCATTTTCTGACTGTCAACAAATATAAGAAATCTGAATGTTTGGAAATATTAAAAAAGCAATTATCTCAAAGTACAAGCCACATTTAGCTGATTTGAGTATTTATCATCACTACATTGAATGTAAAATTATACAATGCTTTAATTCTGAGTCACAAACAAGCTCACAGTTTAGTGCAGAACATACAATGCATCTGATACCATCTAGGTTATCTTTTTCCAGCACCATTAGTCACACTGCAGGAAAATTGCCTCAAGACATACTGAGGGCAATGGCAGGTGAAAAAAAAATCCTGAAATTATAATACAAGAAAACAGCACCTACACTGAGAGGGCTAATTAGTGTGAAAGAGTGCATATGAATGTGGTTGAAGCTTTGATACAGCCGCAGCTTTGACTAGCTGCAGGGAAAACTAAGTGTAAAGTAGGGTTTAATAAATGTGTTATTGAACCACTTGTAACAATCAGAGGGCCACTCTTAAATAAGGCACTGTGCGCAAAGCCTGCTGTTACAGAATTACAAAAGTGATAACACCACAGCGGTCTGGGTATGTAGGAAAGCAGACATGCCCGACTGAGATCAAACACCTGTTAAATCTGTCATGACTGATATGTATGACAGGGAGAGTAGCAACTCTGACACTTGAAGCAGTGGCTGAGCATGTTCATATTAAGCTGACTCCCATGAGTGCAACCTGTGTAGGTAATGGTAATGCTGGAAGCATGCAAAATCTTTCATTCATTCACTGGAGGAAAAACATGCGCGAACACGAGTGATAGATTTCTACTAGTTCTACTCTGAGTCTTAAACAAAAATGGACATCTACAACCAAATTGGGTAAAAATATTCATTTTGCTTTGATTATGTCCCATTGGTTGAAATCTGTTTGTTTTCTGGTGGAACAATCTATCCTGTATTAAAAAAAATCTCACATTCTGTCATAATGCAGACAATGCTGGTATTATTTCTGATTTTGTACTTTAAGTAAATAACATACTGTACACCAAAACTGTGTTAGTTTTTGGTTTTGAGATTATGACATATTTTATAGCAGTTGTTAGCAAGAGAATTCAACTCAAGGTTTAGTTTAGCTTAAACTTAAAAAGGTACAGTCAGTAGTTTTTTGAGGTTATTAAATACCAAAAAATTATATTGCACTCATAAATATACATTAATTAGTGAGTAATTATATCCTCCAACCAAATGACACATTTTCATAAACATAAATTAATCCATTAAAAATACACAGGAGCCGAAAATACCATGTTGACCTGCTATTTTTAAAATAGTTGGATATCGTATATATAGATGGACATCGTCGTTTTGCCTAATTTCGTTTTATGTATGTGGTTAGCGATCAGCTACATGTGTAGTAAGCTAAAGGTGGAAGAGAAGAGAGCTTGCAGACATTTTTATTTGTGTCTGCACCTTCAGATTCAAGATATGAAGGATCACCTATATGGTTTATCATCGGAGAAGCGTCTCCTTCATCAAAGAAGTGAAAGCATGAAGGGAAGTGACAACACCACCAGAATCTGAATAAAACATCATCCTTCTCAATAAACATGACTATTTATTCCTGACATTGTCACAATTACTTAATGACAGCAGATAAAACATGTGGCCATCCCATTTCTAGACCGCTGACAACAAGCCAGCTAAACAACGACAGCAGATGTTTATAAGCTAACATTATGCGAGCTAATGTTAGGCTCGAGTGTCCTAAAAAATTTGTGTTCCTTCTGACAGTTTAAACTCTCATACAATGTGAAAATGCAATTATTTGCTATGTGTAAAGGTCCAACAATGTTAGATCCACTTCAAAACTTTCACCAACAGCAGCTAACAGTGCCTAACAGCAGCAAAAACAGCAAAACTTACTGACAAAAAAGTTCAGGATATCCACCACAACTTACCTTGATATCGCTGTCATATCGACATGTATCGACCCATTTGAAAAAGTTTTAAAGCCTCTTACAGAGTAACTAGACATGGATAATATCAGCTGTAGTAAACAGTGGACAGATAGCCTACAATCACTATAGATGAATAGCAGCCAGAGTACTTTGTCAGTACCCACCATAGCTAGGATTATGCAGCTGAGTTAAGAGTGTTAAGACAGAACTCAGTTAACTGCAATCTGCAAAAGTACTAACATCTAGTAGTTAGATTTTACAGAACATGTTTCATGTTCTGACAGAAATCTCAGTATCATTAATGAAAACTGAAACCACAATTAAATAACTGCATTTTCTACAGCACCTACTGGTACCAGAAGACTAAACAAACTTTTAAAAATACCTTAAATCCTTGCAATTTTCTCCTCCAGCCATTGGTGAAGAGGTTGTTTTGCCTGGACTCAAAGGCCAAGGATCTTTGTTTTCATCAGGTTTCAGTAGTGTAGTTTCTCTGCACTCCTCTACCCGTAGTTCTCCTTCTCCATCACCATAGCTACTGCCAGTGTCTGGTTTATAGGTGAAGATAATGGTTGGTTTCTGGGTGGGATCTTCTGCTTTGGCCTCGGTGAACCAGTGCTGATTTTGAGCTGGTGGTGGTGGAAGCATGTGAATGACTGTTCCATCAAGCCCGACAAGCTTGCCCTTCTCCTTCTCTCTCTCCAGTTTCTCCTTCTGCTCATCTTCATCTTTCCGCCTACGAAAAAAGCTCTTGAAAGAGATCCAGCGTTTAGGTTTGGAGCTTTCTGCTAAAATACGTCTCCCTTCTCCTCCAGGACTCGCTTCACCTTCGCCAGGTCGCACTGGTGAACTGGATGCAGAGCTCTTGGTCCAGTTTCCAAAATGTCTCTGGAGTATGTTAGAAGCATGATAAGGAGAGGATGTAGATCTTGGAGGAGGGAAGGGGGCAGTGGGCTCAGACTGGGTGCTTGAGAGTGGGGCAGCAGCAGAGGCACTCTGAGACTTAGACAAAATTTTTGAGGGTGTGTCTTTCTTTGATTTGGAAAGACAGCCATCAGTTGGGGAAAAGAGAGACTTGGGTCGAAGAAGGGTCTCCTTAATGGCATCAGGCGGGAGGGCATATAGCTCCTCGGAATTAAAGTTTTTGGCTTGTGCTGATGGGGACTCCGGAGGAGATTGAGGAGGCTGGATGGAGGCCACAATCTGTGAAAGCACAGCACTGGCTTCCTCCCTATGGCTTACAACTGTCCCAGAAGATAAAGCTAAGCTTGTATTATCATCTTTATTGCAAGCAGCATCTCCACCTGTCTTATAAGTGTGTGTAAGAGTACTGGCAGTAGTGCTGGCTGCAGTTAAGTTTGGATTTGCAGTGATGGCAGGATTGGCAGGAGAATTTGTTGATGAGAATGCCCCACTTGTGGAGCCCATTACAGTGCTTGTCACAGTGCAAGAGTCTGAAGTGGTTCTAGGTTGTAGATTTGGTGCTTTTGACACTGCTTCAAGTGGAACCTTTGTCTCTTCAAAGGAGGCTCGTTCTGATGTTCCTCTACCAGAGAGAGTTTTCTCTGTTGAGGTGGACTGGACACTCTCAGAGGAACCAATCTCTTCATAAGTATGGCTGGCTACCCTATTACCTAAGCCTTTTGCCTGTGGTAGCTCCCCACTGAGTCCCAGAAAGCTCTTATACACAGCTAGGTTATCATATGCACTTGGATTAATAACAATAGGTACCTTGACAGCATTCTTGGCACTGCGGGCATAAGCAGGCTCATCTCGGATAATAATAGGAAAAGGAGGCATGCCTGCATTATTGAAACTGTTAAACTTGATCTCTGATAAATTAGGGGATTTCACAGGTACAGTTCGAGAGGAAGACAGCCCAGCAATGGGAGAAGTGGGAGCTGACTTGTGACTGCAGTGTTGAGTGGTCAGGGCGGGGCCAGGATTATTCCCAACTCCTGGATCTACTTTAGGTATCTTTTGGCGAGGGCTTGTGCTTGATGTCCACACTTCTTGGTAACGTATGCTGCCAATCTTCTTTTGTGATGAACCTGACAGAGCAAAAGAAGTAGGTGATGTTGGCATCACAGGAGAAGACACAGATATTAGGGATGTTGGAGCTAGAGCCTGGGCTAAAGGAGTACTACTAGATGCCGTAGGGCTCGAAGGCATCGACTGGTTTTTGGGTTTTTGAGAAGAATCTGGAATCTGTTCATCTTTATTGGCCATGGATGCTGAGACATCTACTACAGTGTAAGGCTTACAGATCAAAGACTTTTCCAAATTTACTACACGGTATGGTTTAGCTTGCTCCTCTGTGGGACTAAAACTTATAGTGACTGGTTGACCAGGAAGTGCTTGAGGCATTGGCATGCCTTCTCTGCCATCCTGATCCTCTAATCTGATAGCCAGGACAGCCTTGTGTGTTTCAGCTACCTTTAGTGGACTGAGTGCCCTGTTGACGGGTTCTTTTTTTGGAGGAGAAGTGCAGGTGCTAGGTGGCTTACAAAATGTGGGAGAATGCAAGCCATTTCGAAGGACACAGTTAGCGCTGCTACCACTGCTGGATGTGGTTCGAGAATCCTCCGGTATTGATGATGATGATTCGGGAGAAGTGGCAGACTCAGAATTTGACAAGAAGCCGCTGCCTTGCATATCGTGAGGTCCGTAGGAAATGAGCCCTCCATTGGAATCCACGGAAGGGTAGCCATTTAAGATCTCATCATAGCTATCATCATAGTCCACTGCACAAATTCGCTGTAGTGAGCGGTTGCGAAGTGGCACAGTATTCCACTTTTTCCCCACAGCAAAGGGAACGGGAGACAGCGTGGCAGCACGAAAATTAGCGAATCGTGGTTGTCCTCGCATACGGATTTCCATGGCTAGCAACTCTTCATCACTTTCATCCCAACTCTCGTGCTCTTCATCTTCATCCCTTTCAGTGTCTTCCTCATCATCATCTTCATCCTCCTCCTCTTCACTTTCACTTGTAAAGTCCGGATAACAAAAGCGACCACCTTCTGTGCTGATGATATTGGTACTATCGCTAAGGGATACCCGTTTTTGAGCAGTGCTCCCAACCCCCCCACCACCACTACTACTACTTCCCATAGCCAGACAGCTTGAAGCTGGTATGCCTCTTTCTAAGGATCGTCGGTATGAACTACTGATCCGACCCCAAAACAAGTCCTTTGAGCCAGAAAGTGGCGTGGGACTAGAACCAGGGCCTAAACCAGCAATCTCTTTAAGAACATCTGTCAATCCACTGTTGTTGTTATTTCCACTAGGTGTCCTCGGGCTAAGTGGTCCATAACCCTCAATCTCATCATTGTCATCCTCTCCTTCATTGTTGTTGCTGGGCCCACCAGGTCTTTTGCGGTTTAGTCCATTGTGATTCCAGACTGTGAAGGCTGATGTTTTCCCCTGCTCTATGACATTTGGTGGTTGCTGAAGATTGCCATCTGAATCAAGTCCTGCAGAGGAGCAGGGCAGCATCATAGTGGGCTTAACAGCGATGGTTGGCTTCTTGGCCACAGGTGGACGAAAGTGTCCTGAGCGAGCAGACCCACTGCCAGTCCGCTGGCAGTTGGTGGTGGTATGGTTAGGGTTGACTCTGGCACCAGCAGCTGAAAGGTTATGTTGCTGGGATGTTTGAGGCCTTTGCTCAGAAGGAGGCTTCCCACCACTACTCTGAGCTAGACAGTGCAAACTCTTTGGTTTAAAGCAGTTCTTGCACTCGCCTGGTTTCCACACGTGCTCTGTGAAGGTGCTGCAGGCCGACATGGCTGCAGGTCCAGTAAATCAGCCCTTTAGGTCAATGTACAGGAAATCCCTCCATGAAGCTCCAAACTACAGGGAGTATCTGTAGATCAACAATGATTGACACTATTCAAACCTGGAGGACCTCAGACCTGAAAAACACAACAGGAGAGAAAAGAGTACATTAAACTTAGTTCAGTTAGTTGTATATTCAATCATTCGCACAAACCTGGTAAAACTGAACTAAGGTAAAGAGTCTGATGAGGCAGAAAGGCAGAAGCCAAAACAAACAAACAAAAACCCCCCAAAAATAATCATCTGTGGGAGAGAGAGAATGATTCAGAAAGGTAGTATTTCAATTTCTCCATTAGGTGGCAAACTTTCTCTACTAAGTCAGTCCATCCTACAGGGAGCTGATCTGTTTTCTATCACAAAAATGGCCCTAAAAGACTCAGAAAGGCAAGGGGCAGAAGCAGTGGGAACTAAAACAGGTTATTTCTGTAATATTATGGACTGTTTGAGTCAAGCTTAAGTAAAATGAAGTCGCTGATATTGTTACTGAATCAAAACCCCAAATCCTTTTACTCAGATGCAAAATGTGATTCAGTGTGACCAGTGGCTCTTGTGATCCATCCATCCATTTTCTTCTGCTTATCCAATTCAGGGGTGCATGGTGGGTGGAGCCTATCTCAGCTTCACAAAGCGAGAGGCGGGTTACACCCTGGACAGGTTGTCTATCTGTTATAGGGTTGCCTGTCATAGGGCTAAAACAAGAGACTGAAAACCATTCACTCTCACATTCACACCTATCCACAATTTAGGCTGACCAACTAACCAAACCTCAGGAATTTTTTTGGACTGTGGGATGAAGTCCGTATGTGCAGAAAGAACCCACGCAGACACAGAGAAAACATGCAATCTTCACACAGAAAGGCTCCAGACTGGACTTGGTCAGGACCTTTTTTGCTGTGAGGCAACAGTGCCAACCACTTTACTACATGCAGCTCTTCTTCCAAATCCACAAAATATCAAAGTGTTGAGCCTCAAAGCAAAACCAAGTAAAATGAAAAATAAACAAGAAACTCAAGAAAATATATAGTTCACAGACTTTGGAGCGTAACTGAAACTTTTTTTCAAAATAAGCATTCACTTAGAAAGCTCAGTCTTTTCAATATTAAATGTTAAAAATGGGTCATTTAATATTCTCTTCATGTTGGACTGAATGCAAGCAACCAAAAACCTGGAAACTGGCACCCAACCCAACAGGTATTCTTTTAAGTAAAATAAACTCTAAAAACAATGGCACCTTTTTAAAAAACAATCCACTAAAAAAAAAAAGTAGTGAAAAATCCACACCATTCAATCTGTAAAATGACAAAGGGCGACATTTAAAAAATATGGTTATCAGCCCCAGTCCAATTATCTGGTCATATTTATATACTTTTGTAATTATACAAAGCTAACACAAAGTACCAGAGTAATAAAGGCCATACCCTAGTTGTTTACTAAATACATTCAAAGAAGGAAAGATGGGATTAAACATCTTTCTGGAACCCTTGTTGTATTCGATTAAGCCCCACTTTAATGCAAATTATGAATCTAATGGAGAAAGAAAGACAAAGAAAAATCCATTAGCATTTAGATGTGCTTTATCCTGATTGACCAGTCCAGTTTCTCACAACCAATTATAACAAGCTCCGAAATACCACATTAACATCAAATCCATGGATAATAGTGAAGTGTAAGTCAAATAGCCAATTAAATTCAAGCTCAATCAATGTTTAAATATTACACAGGAATTTGTATGTTACATAATCTGACATGCACCATTTCTAAAACTGGCCTGCCATGAACAGATTATTTCCAAGGATAAAATAAAAATAAAATAAAAATAAAACAAAGCAGTTAACTGCAAGAAAAGGTCAGAATGAAAGGTGCATAAAAAAAAATCAATAAAAAGCAATCAATTTAGTTTTGAACTTTTGAACTTGCTACCCTTACTTAACAGTGTAGGTAGGTAGTGTGATTTATCTGACATGGTCTGCAAGTTGACAGTGTGAAGCCTTAAAAAAATAGACTATTAAGACACACCTGACCATGATCTAAGCAAAAACAAGAGAGTTGAGTTTTGGCTTTCATTTCTATATTGATGCACATTTGTGTTAAGAATGCAGCTAATTACTAGTGCTGAACTATGGATAAAGGTTTAGCTCCACAGCCTGCTTCACCTTAGCTCTGCTGATATAAACAGAATTGTGTGTCTTTGCAATTTTTCTTGCAGGAAATAATCCAGCAGACGTGCATCTGGTGGGGAATCGGTTCTTTTTCTTTTAACCATGGAAATCAATCAATGTAGTTTGAAGTAACTAAATAATAATTACACAGACAGCAATATTAAAGGAAACAGTGTTTAAACATGTTTCAACATTGGCTTTGCTTCTCTTCACTTGGGTCGGTTCATCACAAAAGCATTAGCAAATCAATTAAATCTGTGAGTATTATGCAATTTTATGACTGAACTTAGCAGTTAACCAAATAAAGCCGGGGGATGACTCGTGGCAGAGCTGATATCAGCAGGGTTAGGTGAATCGTGGACGTCAGGTCCTGTACGGAAGGATGTTACAATGACAACACCCCGCCCAGGGCCAGACACAATAAAAGAGGAACTCCTGAATCAAACTATGCTGACCGAGTCACATTGGGTGGGAGAAGATTTATCCTGTTACACCGAACAGGCTGCATCCACACAGGAAACAGTGGCTGTAATTCACACAATATTATTCCAAAGCTGTCACAGTGTGACACGTAGGCACTGTGGCAGACTTTCAAAAAGTAACTTTCTAAAGCCCAAGAAAAGCCCAAATGTGTCTGTGAAAGGACCATAACAGTATTCTGCTCATTTACAGTGATGGCACGTATCATTGTTTTGTCCAATTCAGACCCTTACATTACCTAAAGGACAACATTATTAGGACTTTGTTTTTTCACTTGCTTTTAAAAATTGAAAGGACGGTTGCCTCATCTTTAAAGGAGAGCCCAAACGCCCCTCACGGGAAGTTTATTCATGCCACTGGCATTCACTACCCACAGGTTGTTGGTATACATGAGGGTGGGAATGTAGATCGATCAGTAAATCAACAGCTTCACTTTTATTCTCAGACCAGTACAGCATCCGCAATACTGCAGATACTGCACCAATCTGCCTGCCACTCTTCCACTCCCTTCTTCCCTCACTTGTGAACAAAACCCCGAGGCACTTGAGATCCTCCAGCACTTCATTCCCAACCCTGATTTAGCATGCCACTCTTTTCAGACTCAGAACCATGGCCTCAGACTCAGAGGTGCCAATTCTCATCCCAGCTGCTTTACAACTGGCTGCAAACTGCCCCAATGCAAACTGTAGGTCATTGCTCCATGAAGATCCACGAGATCCCGAGATCACAGAACGTCACTTTTTTCAACGATGCTTTGCACACTGAGAAAATGCAGCTGTCTCTAATAAGATACAGACCAGGCAGACTTTTTCAGTGCATTATTTCTTCCCTGACAGACAGCAGATGGAGGAAAGAAAGCTAGCAGTTTTCTGTGCAAATCAGGAATAAAAGCCTCCTTATTGTGTTTATTGCCTCCAAATCAGCTTGATGGAATTGTGAGCAGCAGCTAACAGGGTGTTTTCTAATAAGATAGTTCACTTTTTATTGCCGCCATGTTTCTGATCACACTTGTGAGAATCGGGAGATATCAGATATTTAATGTACCACATATAGAAATCCACTAGTAGAAACCACCCGTGATGGATGTGACAGCATATTTTACATTCCTCTTCTCCCTCAGTAAAATTCTGCTGCTGTTTGATTTTATTTTTCAACCCTGTCAAAGTGGGAGCTAATAAGAAACTGCACCGAGCAAAAAGTAAAGCATGTTTGCAATTATAGCTTCTCACAAAGCAAAACTAGTTCTGCAATGTAACTGACAAGACCTCCCATCAAGTGTACTTGCATGTTTGCAGCACTTTCGGTGTAAACCCTTAAAATTTACTATAAATGTAACACCAACTGATTTACTGATCAGAACATCAGCAATAATAAATTAAAAACTGTGATGAAAAGTACTGACTTTATAATCAATGAGTAAAAACTAGATGAAAACACCCTGCAGAGACGAGATCCAATCAGGACTGATTAAGTTTTGTGGAAAGGCGGGATGAATTCGTAAGTGATCCAATCAGAATTAATCTCCTTGTTTCAGCTGCCCTCGGGAAACAGTACAGCTTGTTTCTGATGAAAACATAACATGTCAACACTTAGGAGGAAAAGAAGAGTCAAGAGAAAATAATACTTAAACCCATTAAGAGCAATGTTCTCCAGTAAAAACAGGAGAAAAGTTTTACACTTTATATTTTAATCAACTGAATCAACTTTAGGTTTGGCCGACGACAACCTTATATTCTATAATGTTTAGTTCAGGGGTAGGCAACTCCGGTCCTCGAGAGCTGGTGTCCTGCTGGTTTTAGATCTCACCCTGAGTCAACACACCTGAATGAAATGATTAGTTCATTAAGCCTCTGGAGAACTTCAAGACATGTTGAGGAGGTCATTTAGCCATTTAAATCAGCTGTGTGGGATCAAGGACACATCTAAAACCTACAGGACACCGGCCCTCGAGGACTGGAGTTGGAGACCCCTGGTTTAGTTTACTTTGCTTTTTTGCTTTTAGAATTAATGCTGGGAAAAAAAGAATGACTGAACAGATAACAACAAGAACACATAATAAGTATTGACAAGTCTTTGCAAATATTTGAGAAAAGGGGATGAAATAATCAAAAACGTAGGTACCAGGACAATCTGGGACAACCCAGGACAAATGAAGCCCCGGATGACATCTCATATAACAATTAATCTTTTAGTAAACTCCAAAAAAGCAGCTCACACAGTTTGAAGTGAGGGAGACAGTCATTAAAATATAATACATCCGACTTGATGCAGGAAGAGGGCAAGAAAGTGAAAACCTCTGTGAAACAAGAAATCCCTCTGGCTTATGCAATCGACTTTGTTTCAACATTAACATGATCCTAAATGCAGTTCTTTTTTTTCGCAATAAAAATGTTCTACTTATGGCCATGAGCCAAATTATAGACATCTATTTTTGTGTTGCTTTCATTATGTAACAGATCTTATGCAACACAGTGGAAATGTGATGAATAACAAAAGAGCAAATTGGATTCAATACTAATAAAAACAATGACAAACAGACATTTTGCTCACAGAGGAATGCTTTGCCTCGCTTTGTTTGGGATTATTTTATAACAGACATTGCTTTACTGATCCAATCTGAATCTGCAGCATTTCCATTAGTGTGGACAGTCAGTCATATTTTCTGTCTTTCTTAGACGCTGCTTTTCCATTTATCCAGAAAAAAGGAAATAACCGCCATTTCTACCAAAGATAAATACTCATTAATAAATACATAATTTATCTACAGCAGCGGTCCCCAACCTTTTTTGCGCCACGGACCGGTTTACGTCCGACAATATTTTCACGGACCGGGCTTTAAGGTGTTGCGGATAAATACAACAAAATAAAACCAGTACTGGTAAAAACCCTGAAAACCATAAATTTCCACACCCGAACCTCAACTCTCGCGGCCCTGTACCAAACGACTCACGGAGCGGTACCGCTCTATGGCCCAGGGGTTGGAGACCGCTGATCTACAGTCTTATTGCTGTCTGCTCAGTTATTCTCCTCCATCTTGTGTTTTTGTTTATCACTGACTTTGCTTTCATGCATATTTGATGAGGCCAAGGCATTAGTGACAATTTAAACAGATCCCTTTATGTCAGTAAAGACAGATAATGCAGGTAATGAAATGCTCTTCATCAAAATTATAATGGCATCCTAGAAAATTAGATTTTTTTTTGTGCCTAGAAAGGTAAGTACATAATCAACATAAAGTTGAGACATCTATCTCTAACAAATTGCCACATTTGTCCTCAGTGAGCTCAAGACTCGGACATAGGACATCACTCACTGCTTGTTCGAAATTAGGTTACGGCATTACGAAAATGTTGCCATTTATTGAAGTAGTAATGAATGAATGAAATCAGGCTAATCTATAGGATGGCTTCATGACTAATTTCATCAGCATAGCCAAATATTGCTTTAGGGATTTTACACCAGCAACTCAAACTGGAATTGGAGTCAGCAGCACAGTGTGGGTGGGAACAAGCTAAAGCCCGGTGTTGTGTGCTGTCTCAGCTCAGTCTGCTGTACGACTGTTATTTTGTTATTGAAACGGTCACTTACATGTGTCAACCTACTGTTCCCTGCTTCACAAATTATCAGTTGGCACCACATATTGCTATGACTGTAATCTACCAGTTGCCTGGCACTTCCAATGAAACTCAGATGCACACTCGGGTCACCTTTTCAAAGAATTTAGGATTCACTATAAACTGCAAATCAGCTTAGATTGCAATGATTTGGAAATCATTTGCATCTTATTTTCACTTATAAATGGCACAGATGCAACACATCATATGTTGAAACTGATTTTTTTTTTTTTTTTATTGTTTTAGGAAAAATATATGGATTTGTTTTTTATCTACGTTTCACACCGCATCCCAATTTTCTTGAAAGGATTTGAGGTTGTGTTACATGTAAATAGAGAACAGATTATTACATAATTACATAGGGAAATTTGTGTTTGAGCCAAATCCCCAAATCAAACTCAGATAATGCTCTTTGTGTCTTATAATTATCTTATAATTATGTTGCATCTCATAAGAATTATAATGTTTGTTGTGCAGGAGCAGCTGCCCCAAAGTCTCCTCTCCACTCATTTCCAAAAGCTCTTCTGTCTCATCTGCATTTCTTCCTCCTCCATTCTTTTCCCTTGCAAAGTTTTTTTTCCTTTGTTGTTTTGTCTTTTTCCCTGTGGCTCAAAATTTTCCCACTCTCTTTTCTCCCTACCCACTCTCTTCTTATTCAGGCCGTTTACTGAAGGCTTTCTTTTTTCCCCACTGTTGCTTTGTCTTCTGAGATATGTAAATCTGTCTCTCTCCTGCCCCGCTTTATTTCAAACAGCTTCAAACAATCTTCAAGCAGAAACTGTGAGACTTAAATTATGCAAACCACCACTACCAAACACCAGAGCTACAAGGTGTCCCCCACACACACAATCACACCAAACAACCCATTGCCACCAAAGACACCTTTACTGTGAACACCAACAACATACCATGACTTTCATGCGAACCCCAAAGTGACAAAATGATTATGTATTCACTTGGTAAACTACATCTGTGATTACATAACATGTTTTGATCCTCGACTCCACCTGTCCACATGTCTGGAGCAAGATGCTGAACGCCAAATTATTCCACCTGGGAATGTCACCGACTTGCTAGGGAGCTGCCATGAGTTTTTGAATCTATGTGTGAATGAGTTTCAAACTCAAGAGCCAGAAACAAGCAGTCCTGTCCAACTATGAACCTTTTTATTTACACGTGTTGTGTTTCAACTAAAACTCTTGCAATACAGTGGTCCCTCGCTACAACGTGGTTCACCTTTCGCAGCCTGGATGTTTCGTGGATTTTTTTTAGCAATTTTGCATGCTGCTTTTTTTAATGGCACATTGTATTCTGTGTCCTGATTGGCTGTAGATCACTGTCAATCAGTCTCGTGCCGTGTCTCCTGTACAGTACATAGTGTGTTCAGCTTGTCAAATTTACATAAACCTTCGATTGCTAGCAGTGTGAATCTAAAGTGCTGTACCGTATGTTTGTACATTTTCTCCCAGCAATCACAACAATGTCGACGAAGCGTTTTGCATAGTCAAAGGCAACCGTGGGCGTCTTTGGTCTCATTCTATAATACTGGACTTTTTTTTTTCCACGAAGGTTTGAACTTTGAGAGTGTTTAAACAAGAGAGAAAAGTGTGAAAATGTTCATGCCTGTCTGAGAAAAGTGTATAAAGCTGTAGTGGGGGCATTTTAAAGCCTTAAAACATCTGTAATAATTGTAAAAATAGAGTTGGCTACTTCGCGGATTTCACCAATTGCGGGTTATTTTTGAAACGTAACTCCCACGATAAACGAGGGACCACTGTATATAGATCAGTCCTACACTGAGTGATTTACTGAGGGACTAATGATCATTTTCAATATTGAATGACATCTGTGGTTTAGGAAAAACCCGAACATAAAGTACTGTAAAAAACAAATAAAAACCAACAACAACAAAAAACATGTTGGGCTACCCCCTAATTTCTTTACTTGAGTTTCTTGTCATTGTTTTAAAGTGGTCTTGACCAATAATGCTTTAGACTTTCAAGTGTTTGTTTGAACATTGGCTGCTTTTTCACTCACCTTCAGTCTATTCCTTGTACCTGACAATTTTCAGACTGAGAAATGGATCTGGCTCTCCAGATCATTCTACCGTCTGCTGAAGCCTCATCAAAAATTGTTCCCATGGAAGGGTGGCTGTCAAGAAGGGGAAACACGAGGTATGCCAAATTACACATGAACTGGACTGAAAATCAGTGGTGACAGGTTTTATGGAGTGACAAATACACACTAGAAATTTCTGGTTCAAATTGTTAATGTAAGGGTAGGAGAGAATTGCAATAGTGAGTGTCTACAACCATCAGTAAAACACGGTGCAAGATGTGTCATGTTTTGGGGCTGTATTTCAGCCAGTGGTGTGGGGGATCTTAACAAAACTGATAGAATAATGAAGACAGAAAAAACAGTCTGATTTGGATCCACCATGCAAGACCATCTGCAAAGTGTGTGGTAAAGTGATCTCAACCACATTGCTGATGCAAAAAGATAAGACTGCCTCCATTAAACAACACACAACCAAATACCACCAGTCATGGACTGGCCTCTCCAGAACTCGGACCTCAACGTTATTCAGGTAGCGTGGGATCATCTTGAGTGAAACAAAAGGCAGCAAACATCCAAAGAAAAGCTTTAAACGTCTCTTAAGAAGCCTGGAAAACTATTCCTGAAGATTTAAGAAATTAAAATAAATCTTGCCTGAGAGAGTCCCAGGCTTTGTTGAATACCAAATATTGACTTTCAAGGTCGTTAGAGTTGTATGAACTCTGTTTGCCTCATATACTATATCAACAATAAATATATCAACAACTCATTACATTGCTGCAACCATTTCCCATTTTTTAACAAAATATAAAGAAATAGTGGTGGCTCAGGACCTTTTTTGACAGTACTGTAACAAGCTGTGTGACTCCCCCCCATTCTTCCACTGAAAATAACGCCAAGCAAACAAATGATATTTAACAATGAAGATTTTAAATTTCCACAGCTTACTTGACACTATCCAGATCTCTGAAGACAAGAAAGAAGATAGAAGTCAGCTGTATTTCTAAAACAAACAAACAAAACAGTTCTGTAAAACTGGTCCAATGCAGAAAAAACTAGGATGAACAAGGATTCACTTGCATCAGCTCACCTACACACAATCTGAAGGATAAGACAGGGATTCACAAACACCCCCACACAATCAAAGAGGAGTAGAGGGACAGCTGCCAAAAAAAATGTAAGCAAATATGATCCAAGGTTATAGCAATTTAGTTTCTTTATAATAGAAATGTTATTTTTTTTATAGTCTGTCAAAAAATGTAAAAGCTACCTAAGAAAATGCATTGTGGGGCTTTTTGTTAGGTTTTTTTGTGGTACACAATCCAAATCTCAGCCTAAGTTAGACCTGTGTGTATTTCGTTTAATTGTTATTATTTTGTCCACCATATAAAGTTGACTTCATCTCAAAGGGACTTGTGCTGTCAGTGATTCCTGTCATGAGTAGGCCGCAAGACAGTATATCGAAATCTGACAGCTCTATGAAGACAACCGTGGCTGCTGTCATAATGAGCATTCACAAGACAAAAAACACACAAGCACACACACACACACCTAAATGCATAATTCAATCCCATATACCCACAAAAATGTAGAAACTTCGGTGGTGCCACTTGTGGCTCACTCTCAATGACAAAAATCTGAAAACAACAAACTAGTCATACTGATGATAAACACCACACAAACCAACAAAGCTTTGCCTCACTAAAAACAAAGACAGTCAAATAAGATGAGGACTTTAAGGGCAGGCTTTTTTAAAAAATGTTTCCCCCAATCAAATCAGTGCAGGGTAAACGTTCATACAAGATACAGTGCTGACCGATGATCTGTGACCATCTGCTCCTCATTTGATAGCAGCAAACACTGTCTGGTTTTGTGCCAGGCGAGATATCGCACAGCACCTGCTGCTTGGTGCCACTACCACCAAGTCACAAGCCCCCAGGGGACTGCCAAGTGAGACCCAGATTTGTACTGGGATAAGAATAACTTCTCTAAAGGGTCTTGTGGGATAGAACTTTATTTACTGAAATCTACTCTAGGATTGCCTCAAACGTTAATCTCAATGTGCGGCCTATTCACAAAAAACCAAAAAAGAATAGTTCAAGGAGTCAGTTAAATATGCAGCAAACCAACACAGATGTTAGCAAAAAGATGAAAATGTATTTGAAAGAAAACCTCTCACTAGAACTACTACGTCTTACACTTCAAAGCCCATTTTTAAACTCCTATCCCACCACATCGCCCCATATCTTTTTTATTCACCAAATACAGCTGAGGCTTCCCTCATCATTGCCCTCCATCAGTCACAGCTGAGCGAACTGACACACCAGAGATATACTCAGTCTAAAGAAGATAAAGCATGTGGGACCTGTTGGAGGCAGCCTGCAAGGATGTCACTATATGTTTAGGAACCAGTACATCTAAACCAGAGTGGTGCCCAACTAGTCCAACCTCATCACTCTTCCTGTTACCACCTGCTTGATCCAGAGTCAGGTAGACACTGGTGTCTAGCTGTGTGGCTGGGCTAGCTGAAGAAAAGAGGATGCAACAATATTGTCTGTCTAAATGTTAGACAATAAGATAGAAAAACTACTGTTTGTTAGAAGAACAATTTAATTTGATTAAATTTACCTTGAACTAAAATATAACCAATGATATATCAGCAAGTTTGAATGCAGTCTGTAGGCAAAAGTACATAGGCTCTGGGCTCTGGTTAGAACCAGTGATTTGTTTGATAAATGACAAGATAAAATACTGTCAGTCCTTTCAACATAAACCCTTGTGGGTAGAGAAGGTAGAAAATCCATTTTCCTAAAGATATTTTGCATCAATTTAAAATATATTTCTTGCCATTTTGTTCACTGCTAATTAAAGATATGCTTTTGATAATATATCATTACTTCATCCTGTACTGGAATCAATAATGCTGTTGCTTTTTATTCCTCCAACAGAGGTTTTAGGTATTCCAACCTCTGTTTATACCTGGGGACGATGACCAAATATCAAACTAAGGGTAGATCATTTATAAAAAACAAAAACCGAATCCACCCATCCAAAGCTAAGTAAGGCATTCTGGACATCTGTCTTCCCAATAGCATTTTCCACTTCCTCCTGGGTGATCCTGAGGCATTTGAAGGCCAGATGAGATATATAATCTCTCCAGCGAGTTCTGGGTGTACCCTGGGGTCTCCTTCCAGTTGGACGACTGAGGTCTCTCAACACCGAGCAGCGGCTCTACTCCGATATCCTTTTGGATATCCGAGCTCTTCAACCTATCTCTAAGGCAGAGCCTAGCCACGTTATGGAGGAAAGTCATTTCAGTCCCCTGTATTTGTGCCCTTACTGTCTCAGTCAATACCCAGATCTCACGACCAGGGGCATGCCTTTCAGCTTGGTTCTTTCTTCATCACAAGAGTGGATACGATGGCTGCATTAAGTCAAACTCGCGCTTTGCCATCACTCATGAATAAGATCCCATAAAAGTTAAACTCCCTCACTTGAGGCAGCCCATCTCCTTTGCTTATTAAAGATTCACACAGTAGACGCTTTAGTTTGGGGTCACATTTTTACATTTCTTTTACTGGGAGTTAAAATGTATAGTTAGTAGTTTAACTACTAAAATATACTTCTTTTTTTCAGTACCGCTTTGCTTTGCTGAACACTCGCAATGCCAAGAAGCATAATATATTTTACTTACTAATATACTTACTTTGTTCCCCTAACTTAAAATTTGCTTCTAGAAAAAGTACGACTGTCGCAAACCAAACCAGAGAAAGCGAAGAACATTATGCTTTTAAGTTTTTAATTTTTTTGAAAGCCTCACAGATTCAGAGTTTTCTGACCAGTCAGTTAAATTTAAACTGAACATATAGCAGGAGAATTTTTTCTTACCCATAAGTTAAAAATGTGACTTAAAACAAGACACAGGAACTTACCACCTACACAAATATAAAGATCTGCCTCATATTGTTATATTAGTCTTCATACATCTAAAGAAGATCATGTACAGATAGGACAATCTATTGAGTCAAAAAACGCTTAATTTGGGGATATGGAGACACAGAGAGCCACTGCATAGTGTGAGACTGTTAAAAAACAGACAACCCAGTCAAAGATGTGAAACTGTGACCACTGAATGGAATAAGAGATGGAGTGCTTGAGATGTAGAGAAGCAAGGCAACAAAACCACAAGCAGGAAACTCGTGTTAAATTTCTAAATCAGATTCTGCTACACTTACCTCTCCACAGAGAGGCAATGTTTTTCCCCTGAGAAAAGTCAGAATACTGAGGACAGGAGCTCATTTCTCACCCAGAGCACGTTTATTGAGAGGGAGTGGGAGCTCGCTTAGCCTGGTACATAATAGCAGAATAACCAAGGCTGAAAGCTGAAGCCATGAGGAGATGGGATATGGGATTTTCTGCTGCTTTATGGCAGAGGGCTTGAATGATAAGACAGCCGTAGCAGTGGGATAGACAAGAGCAGAATAGATATGAAATGGGCATGGAACTGTAGAGCTTGATGCCAGGAAGTGTGAGAAAGCACGGTATGCTGTTATTTGTTAAGCCGAGAAAAAGTCATCGTCTTTTACCACAAGTTCATTAGAGAAGAAAACCACTGCCATATATTCTTTGAGTGCTACATCAAAAGCTTTCAAGATGTTATTTTGGAGGCAAGGAAAATAGGCCACGAAGCACACAGAGCATTACTGTTAGTGATGCTGCAGTTAGCCGATGTCAGTTTTTACCAGGCTTCGTGTTTTCGAGGGCCCATCAACCAGCCAGCTGCAAGGACAGAAAACTTAAAATTATGGCTTATTTCTTGAGATCAGAGATGGTTGACAAATTAAAGAAAAAGCGTGAAACTCGAGGGACTCGGCTGACTCAGTTTTTCTGTGTTTGTCCCCTGATGGCAGTGGTTCGTTCATAGGGCACAAAGAGTTACTGAATGTTTTAATAAGTATGAAAATGACACAAATCACACAATTATGTTTTGAGGAATTAGTATGCCAAAACACAATTGCATGCCTATGGGAAATTTTATGCCACCATGTTAGACACCACTCCCACAACATTAATCACCAAATAAAAGAATATTTCCTTTGGAGGAATGGTGTTTTATCACTACCTTAGAGCTCTAGAGGCTTAAGGAGTCATCACTGAGGATCACTGAAGCAGAACTTGGTGGATCAACACTTTATACTGATTTTCCTTTTCTTCGACCGAGATGAGTCCCTGGAACTCTAGAGGGATAATCACTTCCCCAACATTAGTAATTGCCTCTTCAGCTGCCGTTTGCCAGATGTTGACTTTTTTAAGTTTATGAATTCAAAACAAGTTGGTTTTTCATGGCGCTTCAATTGTACTAGCCCGGCAAACGCTAGACTGTTGGAGCTGTACAAATATTATTTTTCTCTTTGACAAACCTTCACATTTGTTCTCTGGATCTCTTGAGTCTTTGTTTCAACCAATGTAAAACTAACCTGCCTAAAACTTTTTGCAGTATTGCACTGAAATCTGCTATTTTTAGGCAGCTAACATATAAAATGACATACTCAGTCATACAGTCCTGCAAGTGGGAAACTTTATTGGTTGGTTCTTGTATAAACCATTTTGACAGCTCATCATAAGCTATATTAAACATGTCCGTTTGGTGTACAGATAGTGCAAGTAATGGTTTTGAGCAGCAGTTTCAGCACGCTGATGAAGGGCCTTCAAAGAGCAGCAAATGAAGTTCGGGCTTCACTTATTGCCTCCTTTCCGCAGATTTTTCACTGCTCATCCAGGGATTTAACGTGATGCCCTTCAAGCATTTCTCAGAGCTATCTAAGCACTGGCTCCTTAAATAACAGAAGTATCCAAGATTAATTTATTCACTCAGTCAAGGGTGCTGCTATGTAACGAGAATTTGGTTCAGAAGCCTTTGTTTGCATTTACAGAGATTACTGGGATTTTGGCCCACTCCTCCATACAGATCTCCTATAGATCTGTCAGGTTTCAGTGCATCTGCTAAGCAACAGGGAGTTTCAGCTCCCTCCACAGACTTTCTATTGGATTTAAGCCTGGAGACTGGCTAGGCCACTCCAGAACCTTGATATGCTTCTTACAGAGCCACTCCTTAGTTATCCTTGCTGTGTGCTTTGGGTCATTGTCATGTTGGAAGACCCAGCCACGACCGATCTTTAATGCTGTGACTGAGGAAAGGAGGTTGTTGCTCAAAATCTCACAATACATGGCTCCATTCATCCTCTCCTTAATACAGTCCTTATACATCCTTTCTCCTTCACAGAAAAGCATCCCCAAAGCATGATGTTTCCACCTCTATGCTCTAAGCAACGCGATGCTGTGAAAATGACTTCACAGTCTGTCTTTCCAGTTTCATGGAGTTTTTCCCAAAAGCATGCCTCTCATTAGCTGCCCAATTAAACTTGTGTCGTAGGTACAGTCAACCATTCATTTTACTGCACAACTGGGATATAATTTTTCACCTCTCTTTGTCAACTTAAAAATCATCTTCCATCACTTTACATCTCCTCTGGTCATAAGTGGAAATAAAAATTAATTAGTTCATTGGAAAAGGAGGAGTTCCAAAGAAGCATCAGCAATACCACTAGCTGGACCTTACAGTGTCTTTATGAGAGATGTTTATGTTCACAAGAATTGACTCAAACAAGGCAGGTCGAAGAAAAAGATGGATTTTCACAGCGAATGGTGAATCCCATTAAAAAGACACAAGTTTCACACAAAAGATGAATGGCCGACCATTAAAAGCAGCAATTTAGTAGCTAAAAAGATTCATGCGTTTTAAGTGCACTAATTTGGTTACACACCAGTAAGAGATAAATCATCCAACTGATGTTGACATGACCTGCAGAGCAGGCAACAGGGAGAAAACAGACACAAAGAAAATACAACTCAGACACAGCTAAGTAAAACGAAGATCAATTACAGGCTTAACTATAAGAGTTGTGTTCCAACAAATGAGCAGTACTGAGAGACATGGTATGTAACCTACAGAATGTTCAATAGTCACTTTCACAATGCAAACAAGTCACAGAGCCAACAATATGCAGACCACCAAGGAAGCCAGACAACAGAAAGAAGCTGAGAGGAAGCACAGAGGCCTAAGCTTATCCACATAATTTCAAACGCAGCTTTATCACAACTGATCTGGAATACTAGCAAATTTTAAGATCCCGTGACTGCCTTTCATCCTTTGTGATTTACTGCAGGACTAAAGATGAACGTTAATGAACGTAAATATAAATTTGACAGAACATTATCGAAACACTGAAAGAACTTTATTCTAGCTAACTGGAGACAATGGAAGAGTTAACATAAATCATAAAATAAAACATAAAAAACCCTCGCATGAAAAAAATGCTGATATCGTTCAACAGCCTTTAATCCAACCCTTGTATGAGAGAGACAACGAGACAGCATCATGGAAAAGATCACAAACAAGATGAAGCCATCGGAAGACGCAAAAAAGGGGGGGGTTATATCTAACAGCATTAATGCGTTGTTGAATATATGAAAACCCTGTTTATGTGTACAGTGCAATGATTAACATTTAAAGAGAAATAATGGCTTTTACTGTACATTTTCTTTATGGGATTCACGATGCATCAAGGCCCCATTCGTGTAGATGAAACTCAAGACGGACTGAGTTAAATGGACTGAGTCCACTTCTAATGTACTAAGCGGCCAGACGGCTCACTTTCTCTGAGTTTTGCAGCTGCTACTCTGTGTTTGAGTGAAACTGTCTGCTGCAGCTGGTCTGCTCGCATGAAGACAAATCGAGTTGGTGAGGCACTCACACAGCTTTGAAAGAATGACAATAACAATGTGTATAAATAACAGAGATACCGATCCTGAAGCTGCAACCTCCAGGGTGTGTGTGTGTGTGTGTATGATAATAATACAATTTTTAAAAAATTCCAGTTTCTCTAATAGCCACTTGAAGCTGAATGCCCAACTTCAACAATGTAAAATGACATGTTTACTGCCTTGTACAGAAAACAGTTTTGGTCTTTATATCCAATAATAACTCCATAACAACTACTTCAAACCTATAACTCCACCTGGATACTGTTAAGACCTAAAATTAGGGGCGTGGCTACTTTGAGTGACGGCTGACAGCATTAAAAGCTCACACATGAAGTAGCAAAGCTGCAAACTTAGTCTACTAGTATTATTTCACTCACAATCTCTTATTAGCAAGTATCTATAAGCAGTTTGTTAGTGTTGATACCTTAGCACTCCACACTTTGATTCAAACATTGGCTTTACGTTCATCTTTTACATACAGTCCATGTGTGATTCTAGACTAGACTGTGACAGTGCCATGCCTTTAGTCTAATGAGTTACGACATCGGCAACAAACTGACAGTTGTCTCTGTGTTTTACAGATGTATCTGAGCTTTAAATAAATGGTAGTACACAAACAGGTATTTTTGTGTGTTCTTCCACTGTATTAACCATAATGCAGGGAGCAGAAAAACTGCAACAAAAACTGCATTTCAAATCAACTCAATCTCTAAGAACATGATTTCAGTTACTTGCAATGTGAGCACACAATTTATTTGATAATTTACTCAGAAGTTCCTTGAAGTCTAAAGTCTTCACCAGCCAGTAAACATGGGCCACATGAGCCCTTTAGTGGTAGGTGCTGACACATAGATATGAGTAGTGTGACAAGTTCACCTCATTATGTGCTCCCCTCCCATTGCTTACTTAGTGACAGATTTGACTTGGAACAGTCGATGCAAAACGAAACGATAGTGTCAAAACAAAGTTGTCACTGCAAGTACCAAGGCTCAGTCATTATCTCTTAGCTGTTCCAACTGTCTCAAGTCTCAGTTGCTGTTGTTTACCTTCAATATAGCCAGTGGTGACAGGATTGAAGTATTCCAAGTTAGCTGTCAATGTCAGCAGGTTGCTATTCTATAACAAACAAGAGTTGAGTATTCCCCCTGAAATAATATTCCCCCTGATTCTTGTGTAAGTATTTATCTATTTTTAATTTATAACTATTAATTATTTTTATATTTTTTTGTTCATATGGGAAAAATTAAAAACATTGACAATGCAATTTCTGAAGACAGATTTCATGCAAGCAGCATGAATTGATTACACTGGAATATTAGTCAATTGGTTTCCTATTACATGTAATATGTTGAAATCTGTAGAAAACAGAAACAAACAGACACTATAAAGTAAGGAGAGGAAAGCAATCTAAAAAACAACAACCAAACAAGCCAAAAAAACAATAAAAATAGACAAAAAACAAAAGAAAATTAAAAAAAATGAAGCCAACAACATTCCAGTGCAGTGTTTGGTATTGTGCAAGCTCTGGGAGAGTAGCTGCAGTCTGGCCTGGGAAAGAGCCAGTGCAGGTCCCTTGGGAGACCAACCCGCTGGCCTCCAGACAAACACCAGTGGAGTGGCAGAGCAGACATAGCCAGATGTGTGGGAGTGCACAACACAAACAAAAAGAACACATGCATTTAATGGCACACACAAAAATCCACTCCCACATCCACTCACTTCCACTAAATTCTATTGTAAATAAATAAAGCTGAGGGTTTTTTTCCTTTTAAAATAAACAAGTAATCATAAACTATAAATTTAAAGTCTGAGTTCTGAGAAAGTCTGAGTTTTTCGATGCATCGTTGAATCTAACGATTAATTTTTCAATCCGATTCTATTTTGATTTGATTCGATTATCGATTATTTCCCCATTATTTGACTTGTATAGCAATTTCACATTCACTAATTTATGTATCTCAATAAAAAACACCAATTTCTTGATTTGAACACATTTTAATCAAAGAAAATTGCAAAATAAAGTTGTAGTAGTAGTACAATCTTATATTAGAGATAGCATTTAACAACAAATGCATATATAAATTTAAGTAAAGTTAACAAAACATTTAAAATAAATAGCAGCAATGGTGTCTTTAAATAAAAAAAATGTAACATTCACTTTGCTTTCTGCAAAAAAGTGCTCTTCATTCACAAAAAAATAATCCACTTGCGCTTCGGCATCTTTTAAACATTACTAGGTGCGCAGCTGCGTACCGTCTGTCCCGTCTGTGAGCGCAAAAACGCAAACCACTCGCAAAGCAGGCAGCAGTTAAGGTATGACGTAACGTATATGGGTCCCCTGTAGGCTCGTAAAACCCGGACATTTTTATCAATCTCAAAAATCCCCCCGGATGGAACATGAAAAGTGGACATGTCCGGGGAAAAGAGGACAGTTGGTCACCCTAGTGTGTGAGC
>VUQR01024262.1:16066-27696 GCA_015108515.1 Hemichromis elongatus
AAACAAACATAATGTTTGTTAATCTGAATTTTATGTGTTAGACCATCAAAGAGTGTACAGCAGACATGGATTCAGACACATGGAACGCTTACCACATAGTGAGCAACCGAGCGCGCTCTGTCTGTTACGCAACTCGGCAGCAGCTTTTCCGGCGCAGAGCAGAGCACACTGTCAATGCTCTCATCTCCACAGCCACCAGCCAGCTAGATGCAATGAAGGACCTGAAGGTAGGGCGGGATTTTTATTTATTTATTTATTTTTTTCATTTTGCAAATCAGAGGTTTCTTGGGGTTCATGGATCCTTTTTAAATAGGAGGGCCAGATAGAGTTGAAAGAACTGACTGCAGCATCACTGGACAAGCTGCTTGAAGGCCACAGTGCTCTGCAAGCTCAACAGGGGAAGCTGCATGAAGGCCAGGAGCAGATGGAGAGTTCGCTGAAGGACAACCTGGAGCGTCTGGGTCAGGAAAAGGCTCTCATCGCCTCTGGACAGGAGCTGGTAGCTCAGCTCATTCAGGGAATTACACAAAGAATGGGTGAGAATCTTTTTAATTTTTCTGTATTTTTATTCTATTCTTTTAAAATTATTTACTGAAAGTTCTTCTTTTTGGGCACATTTAAACTAGAAACCATACAAACTCTAGCAAAAATGATGGCATCACCACTTGGAGGATGTTCGGCCAGCCTTTTAACTTTCTAGCAAATAAAAAACTCTGATATTGATAATAAGACTCCATCCTGCAAAGCTGATATCAACTGTTTAATAGTGAAGTCCAAACTGTGAGCAGTATAAGTTCTAGCTGTAATGTTCTTGCTGCAAAATGTGTTTCACATGTACTCAGCTTAAAAATTCATTGAAATGTGACAGCAAATCTGTCACGCATCATTGAAAACTGTCGGTCTTTTATTGGGTTTAAAGTCAGTAATCAATGAATCAATCATTCTGTTTTGGGCACGACTGTAAATAATCAGATATAAAGGCTGTTTTCCTGTGCTAACAATCAAATGGCAGCAGTTTGTAAATGTTTACTACCGACCATGGATAAAAGAAACTGTGCCTGTTCGTCACATTACAAAGTACTTGAAAAGGAGCGTATACAGACGGTTTGATGTGCTGAATGACTTCTGGAAGTTTTAATTTTCCCCTTTTAAGTACGATAAAATATGGAACTGCAATTCTCCAGCATTTAATAAAACACCTGATGTCCCATCACGTAGCGGGGATTTTATCCGGTGCTGCTTGTCCACCTTTTGTAGAGAACGTGAGCGAGCATCTCCAAATTCAGGGCTCGGAGGTGCAGGACAGCCACAAGGCGATTGTCAAGGACCTGGCAGATGTAAGACACCAAGCTCAGGACATCTATCAGAAAATAGGTAAATGGCTGAAATCATTTGTAGTTTATAAAACTACCCCCCAAGCAATGTGTTTACATATCTTTTTGAATTGTCTCCACCCTGTGGCTGAGTAGACCACAGTATGATAGAGTTTCTGCAGTATCAGGATCAGACCTCCCAGTACTACACTGACCTGATGAACAAGTTGGAGCGCATGAACAGCACCCTGGGAGGAATGCTGCGCTACCTCGATAACATGCAGAGCCGCATAGAGGACAGGCTTCACGTGATCCAGGGCTACCTCGGATGGGCAGGTGAGACACGGCAGCCGCGGGGCGCACTCCCTTTTTTTATAGGGTTGACTGTTAGCGAGGCATATTTAGAAATTAATTCTCTTTGACTAAAAAGAGGGGAAAAAGGCGCTTTGTCTGAGTTAAGAATTCTTTTTCTTGTGCTTTTTGCCTGAACAGGTCTAAGTCTGACAGCTATGTGGACGTGCATCACACACACAGGCTATTTTGTACTGTGTGCCGTCCTGCTGACATTCCTGCACTGTCCCGGTTTCTCTCGAGCCATGCTGCTGCTCACTGTGCCTCTGAACGCAGTGGCTGAAGTCAACCAGCAGCCAGCGCTGGATCTCACCAGCCTCAGCCTGCTGCTGCTCACTCTGTCTCTGGGTATAAACATAAAGTCACTTATGAGGAAAATACATTGGCTCCAGTTTTGTCAAGCGCTTGTCACAGTGTGAGCTTTGTTTCTGCAGGTCACTGGTTTGTGAATCGGCTGTGGGCATGCTTCCAGATCACAGAGAAGGTGACTACCCCACTGCCACTCAGCTCGTGCACCATTGTGGAACCGCAGAAGCAGCCTTGCCACTCATATCCACCATCATCTACACCACAGAAGTGAGTATGTTGCACACTTGAGTTGCAACTTGCATATTGGTCTTTGGAAATGTTAAATTTATAGTGTCATAAATGGACTTCACACAGAAGCCTTGAGCTGAGTGTGATGGCCATCACCGTCTTGGTGTTTTGAAACTGGACATGGAAGAGGGGCGCGTCTGTATGACAAACTGATGGACCCTGGTAGCAGCCATTGGTCATAATGTGAAGACAATTAATTAAATGAAGGTGTTAAACTTAGCGAATTATTTAATCCAGCTAAATCATAAACTCTTGAGTTTACTGGTCAGTTCTCAAACTGTGAGCTGATGATTTGTTTGATCGAGTAAAAAATGAAGTTCGAAGTCTTCGTGGTCAGTAAGAGCTTCAGGCAGTAGAACATGTGTCTACACCAAATAAACTATGATTAATTTTGCATCCATTGGATATATTTTCTGTTTTGTGCTCAGAGATGAAAAAGATGACATCATTGAGCAAGACGACCTGTTGAATCAGGACAGCTTTTTGTCAGGTGGGAAACGCATGCGCATGTACCTTCATACAGCGAATCCTGTTCAAGAGCAGAGCTCTCTCAATAAATTCAGCTTCTCAGTTTTGCTGTCAAACATTTGTGTTCAGGTGAACTTGGCTTCTCAGCCGTGTCTCCCCGTCAGAGGAAGCTTACGCCAGAGTTGAGGCTTGTGCCAGTGATTGGTACAGCAAATCACTCCACTCCCAGGTTTATACCAAAGCCACTTTCTTCAGCGGTAAGCAAACAGAGTCGATGCTTTCAGAAATGTGAAAACTCAGTGCATCGCTAGAGGCAAGCAAGGAAAACATTGTTATAATTTCAATTTGTTTTAGGCTCTTTGTGACGATATACCTCTGAGGAACCTGGGAGGAGTTTTTTATTCAGTCAGTGACTCGCATGATTTAGGGAATGATTCACGAAGTGCAAGCCCCACTCCATCTTTAGTCAGCAACAGGTCAGTAGCTTCAGTTACATACACATTTTTTTTCTATTTCAAGACTTGTTGCTAAATTGTTTATATGGACTGTGATTTATTGTAGTTTGGGTTCTCTATATAACTGTAACCCTGACATTTGAAATGAGCATGTCATGTTAGAAATGAGCCAGCAGCTAGAGTCCCTGTCTTACCCATACCAGTTTTCACTGAAATCATACAGAAATAGGAGTAAGAAGAGCTTTGGGCCTATAGAAGTTGTTTCCATCGATACTGACCTCATTATTTGAAACTGTTGACCCTCCAATGTAACCATATTATAAATGGTTAAAAGGGAATATGAGTTAAAGGGTATCTTTCTGTTTTTCTTGCCTTCAGCTCAGTGTCGGGCCGTCAGCTGTGCAATGGCATCACAAAAACAGGGAAAGCCTGTAAGAAGAGAGCCGTGCCAGGACAGGAGTACTGCAGAGTCCACGAAGGGGGGCACTCCTCGTATGTGCAGTCGTAAACAGGCTCAACGGTCTTTGTTTTCTATAAAAACTGTAATGAAATATTGTTTTTACTAAATTCTGCCTGCACTGCCCAGTAAGTAAGATTGCTACATCTGTATATATTTTAAATGTTTTTAGACTTGTTTGTTTTAGCTTTTTGTGTTTAATAAAAATGAAGAAAACTCATCAAAATAAGCTTTATTGTCCAAGTATGTGCATGTACACACACACACAAGGAACTATTTTTACCCCCCCTTCTTCTCTCAATATACTCATATGTGCAGTAGTGCTATTGGAATAACGTGGTGGGGAACTGGTTTCTATATATAGTTGATAGATACATCTAGGAAGTGGAACAGGTTGTATGCTGGGTGTGATGGGTCTGTGTTTCCTAATTCTGACTTTCTACCAATCCAAAGAGTTTCTTGCAGACCTGACTGTCCACTGTAGTCCATTCTCATCCACTTTGGTTTGATCCCAACCATACAATGATGGACATGCAGGAAACAGACTGGATTATTGTTGAGTAGAAATGGACCTATAGCTCCTGAGCTGGTGCAGGAGGTCCATCCTCTTCTGTGTCTTTTTGATAATTGTGTTAGGTGCCCACAGAGACTGGGCCACCTAAAGGAGCATGCTCAGCTGTTCGACCCTTTATTGGTATGCAGACTCATCACCAACCTTCCCACGATCAACCGTGCCATCTGCAAGCTTTACATTTTTAAACAGACTGATGTTTTGAGGTCCTGTCATTTGTATGTGAGCATCTATACCAGGGGTGGGGAACTCGAGGGCCAGTGTGCTGCAGGTTTTAGATCTCACCCTGGGTCTACACACCTGAATCACATGACTCCTTCGTTAGCAGGCTCCTGGAGAACTTCAAGACATATTGAGGCGGTAATTTAGCCATTTAAATCAGCTGTGTTGGATGAAGAACATCTGAAACCTGCAGTATTATAAAGTGAAACGTGAGTAATAGTGCTGTCCAGCAGAACTACTACCTTGGTTTGTCATTTTTATGGCATATGAACATGTGCAGAAATAAAAATCTCAGTCTGAACTAGGTCTTTCATATTAAGGTAGGACACTTGAGACACATTGCAGGTATAAAATATTTATTCTGCTCTGATTTATTTTAAAATTAAAAACCTGAACCACTAGCCCACATAAGGCTCAATTATACAAAGTGGATTAATGCCAAGTAATTTAAACATTTAAATCCCAAAGCCTTCAAAAACAAATGTAAAGTCAGGAAAACTATTCTGATTTCTGAATGAATTATGTTGTGCCAGCACCTGGATTTCAAGATTGAAGCAGCCCGTTCCCCAGCTGAAATGATTAACACTACCATAGTGAATAAAACTCTGAAACTTCTTTAAACGGGTTGTAGAATAGATGATGACATAATATATATAGATATATATATTTTAAACTGAAGGACAGAGGACCCCATGATCTGTACGTTCCTAAAACGTTCCAAGGTCAGCTAGATGATCTAGTTTATATTAAAAGAGTCGGATTAAATCTGAGATGATTGAACTCTTCCTGCTGGTAACACTGATACTGGAAACCACAATCAGCTACTCTGCAATTTAAGTTACAACTGGGAAGGGAAAAAAAAGCAAAACAACTAAGCTTACATGTAGCTTAGTATGCTTTAAAAGTCGGACAGAAAACTCATTCCAAAAGATCTCTTTTAAATTATTGGCTACAGCACAATTAATGTCTGTCCTTTTAAAAGCAAATACAAAGAGCCCCTAAATGGAAAAAGCAGCTGAAAGCCCCTGAATTTAGAGGGGGTAGAAGAATGCTCTTCCTTTTAGTAGCTGGACGGACTCAGCTGTGATGACTTTAGGGCCTTGCAGTACAATTTCTCAATTTTATTTCATAGGTGTGTTAAGCTGTGAAAGAAAGTTATTGTCTCCTACTACAGGCTAGTAGTAAATTTTATGTGTGTATTATTTCCTATTAACTGAGGGGGCACCTCTAAATACAAGTACAAAGTATGCTAAATGATCATGATTTCCAGTGGTCTTTTGAAAATGCCTGAAATGCTCCTCTGACACTGAGTGCACAGTCACAACCATAGCCAGTATTCTAATAGTCTACTGTGATATTACCCTTTGCAAAGAAGGTCGTCAGCACCTTCTAAGCAATCACCAATTTGGTGATTTGAAACCAGATGTGATGAGGTAAGCTACTGATCATCTCTTTATAATCGCCAAGACTTGAATCTAGCTACAGAGCTCAAGCTCATTAGGAGAGTGTTTACTGAGGTCACAGATGGTGGATGAAGATGCAGATTTCTACATGGCTGGACTTCTTTTTACAATTGCAGCAGTCACCCCCTGCTGGCCATTAAAAAGAATGCAGGTTTATGGCACTTCTGCATTAGCTCACATTTTAGACCTGCTAGCTATACCCACCATTTACATTACAGACAATGATCAGAAGCAGCTCCTCACACGACAATGATGCCACTGTGGCTTAATGACGCATTTCAGTACAATACTTTTCAAAGTGGCGTTCTGACAAATCATCCACGATTTAATCCAGCTCAGTAAAGTCCACATACAGAAAAGGGGTCCCAGGTCCTGCACCAACATTCAGCACAAAACACAGCATGGTGCTGCAGAAAGAGAGCAACAACAGTAAGACTCAACACCAACTGCCTTGTGTTTGTGCAGTGAAGCACTTTGTTTTCCACGAGCTCTCTCTCTCCACCTCTGTCACCACCACCAGCTTCTCTACCTACACAACAGCAGATGAAACGAAAGAATTGGTGCCAATGTGTTTGGCGGTCTTCTCACTTCCGGGCTGTGTCATAGTTGGCAACAAACCAATCACAGGTTTCCTTTAAAGCTGCAAGGGAAAAGAACCAGACAGGTCAGGTAACTGATGCAGTCTTTTAACATTTCTACACTGATAGCATCTCAATGGCAAGCATTACATCAGCCACACCTTGGTTGAAGGGGGTGAAGGCGAAGTTTGGCAGGTACCGGCACAGCTTTGCATTGCTGGCTGTCTTTTTGAACTGGCCGTCTGCTTTGCTGGTGTCATACTGAATGTCGTAGTTAAAGGAAACAGCGAGACAACAAGAAGTAAACAAATGATTTCATTTTTTGATTGTTAGGGTTTTTCTCTGTTGTTGTGATTTGGTGTTACATAAATAAAACAATTGAATTTAAAGTTAATCTTCCAAATCCACAGTAAGAAACAAATAACTCGCTTTACTGAAAGGATACCACAACTTCTCCTTTAAAGCCCAATGCGTCAACAACAGCTTCTGCTGCTTCTTTGATCGACACTTCGTCTTCCTCACCAACTGGAAGCAACAGATGTAGCATTATAAGAACACTTCTCCTTGAACTGCCTTCATCATTGCTCTACGAGGACTCACCAGAGAGAATGATCGGCTCAACCTCTGGATACTCCCTCAGGACCCAGATGAAAAGACGAGCCAGGTCCAAAGAGTAGATGAACTGCCTTCTAGGTGTGCCAGAGCCCCAGACCACCAAGGGCTTCCCCTGCTCTGAACAGTACAACGTGTAGATGAAGTCACATGTCCATTCACACCACCAAAAACTTGTTAATGCTTCAAGAGAAATGCTGGAATGACAAAGTATCATGATTTTTGGGGGGGACTGGATTGCAGGACTGGATGTTCACAACTTACTTTGAGCAATGTATGCTTTATGTATAAGACCTGGGAGCACATGACCATCCTCGATGCTAAAGTTGTCATGGGGACCAAACACGTTAGTGGGAATCACAGCTGTATAGCAACGCCCGTGCTGCTGTAAATACGCTCTGTGAAGCACACACAGAAATTAGGAACAAATGAGGCTCAAAGTTTTAAATGCATTTCCTGAAGAATAAGCAGAGACGTGAGGGTGACGCATGGCAGTATGGGAGAATTCTCAAACACAAGCCGCAAGATCACGATTACTTTACCCCTATGAAACACCCTGCATTTGTTGATCTTTTAGGACAACAAATTCCTTGTTGGACTTCTTGAAAACAAAGTATAAACTGGTTTTACTGCCCGTGTTAACCAAAGTCTTGGCTAGAACAGTTCTAAACCAGACTGCCAGGGAGAGAGTTTGGGAATTTTAGAGCTGAGAGAAAGCAAATTGCGGTAGAGGATATAGAAACGAGACACTCAAGCCAGAAAAGACATAACGTACCTGTTGTGGACATCAATCATCCTCTTTGCGTAGGCGTAGCCAAAGTTAGACTCGTGAGGTGGACCGTTGTGGATCTGTAGTAAAGAGAAGCGCATGTGAGCTACTCTTTTCCAAATGCGCTGATACACAGAAAAAGAAGGGAAGGATATTTACCATGGTCTCATCGATAGGATAGGTCGTTTTATCAGGAAAGATGCAGGTGGACAGGCAGGAAACAACCTTGACCACGCCCACTTCATGTGCTGCCTGCAGCACATTGTCATTGATGTAGATATTGTTCCTCTACAAAGACATAAAGGCGGATCAGCATGACAACCCTGAATATATTCAGTCTACGTTCATCACATTTCTATTGAATGTCCAGATGAACAGGTTCCTCATACCCAGAAGTCCAGGTTGTACTTCATGTTCTTGAAAAGCCCTCCAACCATAGCAGCCAGGTGGATGACGTGCGTAGGCCGGTGCTTCTCAAATGCTGCCCGGGTCTGGTCCATATTCCTGAGGAGAGGCCATCAGCAGGTTAATAGTTTTAAAACATGTGATAGCATTTTATCTTGAAGAGGAGCAGCTCTCACATGAGGTTGGCATCTTTGGAGGACAGGAATATCCATTCCTCCCCGTTCTTGGCTCCTCCTTCTTCTTTCACCACATGCTGTATGGCCCTGCCCACCAAGCCGGATGCACCTGTCACCAACACCCTCATGGGATCGCCCATGTTTATCTAGATCGTGGACCATGAAAAATTCAGCACAGAACAGCGAAATTTAGATTAACATACAAGCTATAAACAACGTCATACTTTTTTAATGCTAACTGGATTACCTGTGTTTTAATGCAGTAAAGTGTGCTGTTTCTTAGATGCTTCCTGCTTTTTATCTGAGGTGACTAGATAGATCAGTACAAAACTGTACTGAGAGCAGAGTTGTGCATATATAGTTGCATGTGTGCCAGGTACACCACCAGTCAGACAAGCTAACCTTCTTAGCTGTAAACCGCCGTCACCGTCGTTCCTTGTAACTCGACAAAGTAAAAAACTAATTACGTCGTAAGTTTACTTTTATCAGTGCTGGAAATCCCCGTTAATTCAGAGGCAAACAAATAAGCAGGCATTAAAAAAAAAAAAGTTTTACCTCGTTTAAGCCAAGAACACGGAAGACAGAAGCCGGTTTTTTCTTCTTCTTCTTCTTCCCCTCTTTCTTTTCTCTTCTTTTTGTATCTTTTTATGGCGGTTCGCAAACAACTTCAGGTACATTACCGCCACCTTCTGGACTGGAGTGTGGATCAGCCCGGTGTACAGTATAAATTTAGACATACAGTATAAATACACGTTGCTCTTAAACCCCCAAATATCGCCCTATAAACTACATCACCTATATCCTTTGTAATATTTCTTTTACTCTTGAATGATCTCTATTTTTCTGTAATTTAGTTTGGAGTATTTGCCTTTTCTACCTTGACCACATTCTAACATTACATGTTCAAACATGTTCTCTTCTTGTACTCAAAACTCCCTGTCTCGTGCTTATTCATCTTTTTTAGTGTGTTATTAAAACCTCTATGACCAAATCTTACTCTTGAAATTAAATATTCTTCTCTTTTACAACTATGACTTCTAGATCGTCCAACGAATCTCTGTATACTATAATAATATCTACCTTTCCTTCTCTGTCCCATTGTACCTGCCACTTTTCAGCTTAATCATACTTTTAACCTCACCTTTACTCTATTTTATATTCATATCTGCGTGACTTCTTCTTGTCGCACCTTTTGCAAACTTATTGGCCTGTTCGTTTCCATCTATACCCATATGTGCAGGATTCCATAAAAAATTTATTTCTATTTTTCCATGTTTGATTCTATAGATTAAATGAATTATATCAAAACAATATCTTGTCTAGAATCCGAAAATAAGTTCCCCAGGATAAACTGCCAAATCATCAGTAATTCTGACAAAGACTGGTTTTATGTTTCTTCCTGGTCTTAAACTGAGAATTTTTCATGTGTGAGGTGAATTGAGCCATTCAGTATAAACTAAAAATATGGGAAATGGGATTATATGTAGCTTGTATTTAATGCCAAACAGTCGTACTAACTAGTTGTCACTTTCCTTCTTGTTCACTGAGAAAGAGATGCCACCAGAGAACTTGATGTTTTCAGCCATGTTTCACCAAAGGAGCAACTTCTCAGTGGTCACCTAAAGCTAACAGAGTGCACGTAACCAAGTCAACCTATGCTCAGTCTAAAGCTGTTTATCATTAAGACAGCGTATTCTGCAAAAGCCCTCCACAACATAGCGCCTGGGATCCCTGGGCCACACAAACCTCTCCACCAATATGGCAACGATCCACGGACGGGATTATAAGACAAAATTTAATTTACAACGTTTCAACATTAAACTTGTTGATGGTGTTTACTTTTTGAAAACATTACGTGAACTGTGAGATGTTTTAGAAGCATATGATGCAGAGGAGATAAGGGGATGATGCAGTTTGAAAATGTGTCATTGTTGCCTTGTTGTCTTTAAGGACCAATAAGGTGCCTTCACAGGTTACTGATGATGTCATTTATATCTGCATCCATGCAGGCCTGAGTATCAATTGGTATATGTTCATGCTGAACAGAATAAGCAGCTCAGTTAATCAGGTATCAGTAAAGTCTGTAGTGCTGTTGTCTGTTGCTAAACAGAGATCAGGAGAAATGGTGTTAAAAACTGTGTTTGATTTTGGATGAAAATTTGAAAAAAAAAAGTTGACAGACTATATAAAATGTAAATGGAAATACTGCAATGATTTCGCCATATTTTATTCTTATTCTCAGTGTAAAGCAAAACATTTGACATGTTTTAGTTGAGAAAAATTTATCATTTCAAGCAACAAAGGCCTTTTCAATAAGATGGCAACACGCCTCAAAAAAAGTTGGCACAGAGTTGTGTTCGCCACTATTTAGCATTCCCTATTCCTTTAACAACAGCCACTAAGAATCTGAGAGCAGCTGCTAGATTTGTCTGATCTTTGAATTCGAGCTGCTCATAATAGCTGCAGTGTGGCATTGCCTTTGTGTAACATACAAGATTTCCCTTACGACATCTTCCTCTGCTGCTTCTGTCTACTGAGGAAATGAGAATCTGCCAAAGAACAGGATGGACTTGGTCTTATTGTGTCTGATGAAGACGAGGAAGGGGTGATCTGCTCTGAAGGTTGTGTCCGAAACACAAGATTCCAGCATGACCACAGCACCTGTGGCTGCAGCGGCCTCCGTGCCCTCCTCGTTCACCTCCACGAAGGCCTTGTGGGCCACCGTAGACAGGAAGAGCCCCCCTTCACCGTTCATGCCAGACAGGTCAGCTCTTCCTGCACAGAACACGTCCTTCATACCCAGTTTAGCCAGAGGTTCGTTCAGCTCATAGTCTTCCTCCAGCTTGAACTTTGGCAGGTGAAGAAGAACTTCAGAATCAACTTCCATGTTTTTCCCGTTGGTCCATTCATTCAGCCTCTCCCGTGTTAGCTCATTCTCCAGCTGAAACAGTTTATTTAAACATTGTCATTTTTTATTGCTCCTTTTTAAATTCATCTTATACATGAAATCAGGAGCTGTCTGTTAAATTCCTAAAAGATCAAATTTAATCAATTAAACTAAAGTTAGAAGTGTGAATGACCTTTGAATGGTCAGACATAATAGGTAATATTTTTACATGTATAGGTTTTGAAACCATTTTGGTTATATTTAAGTCCATGCTTTTATTTTGAAACAGGAACTTGGCACAACAAA
>VUQR01024270.1:4750-15468 GCA_015108515.1 Hemichromis elongatus
TTTGGGGGGGGGGGTGTTGTTTTGTTTTTGTTTTTTTGTTTGCTTGTAGAAAACGAAAATTACAAATAAAGTCTTATTAAATGTTTTTTTTTCTAAATTATGCCCTGAGAGGATTTCTAATGGTAAATTTGCAGTGAGTCTCCTCTATATTGAGCAACAGATGTGATGTGACTTAAAGTTCAATGAGCAAGTCTTCTTTTGAAGTTCCTCCCAGTTCTGATGATCTTGTAATACTGTGCTAACGGCTATCGACACTCAAAAAGGCAAGAAGAAAGAAGAGCTTCTGTTAAAGGCCAGGAAGGATCTGATTTCTCTCCACAGTCTTCATTCTCCCACTAAAAAATTCACTTTCTGCACTGGTCCTCTGCGTCCTCAAAGACTGCTGTCACTTTCGTTTCTCTGCCCCCCCCCTTTGTTCCCACATGCCCTTATTTCTTTTTATACCCCAGCTAAACCTGCCAAAATAAAGAAACTAAAGGTTTGGTGTCTTTTTCAGCGCACTTTAGCTTAAAGTCGGCACCTTCAGAAAAATAATGGGCAATGCTTGTGATTCACACCCCTCTAAGAATACAGCTGCTGCTGATTTCAGGCTGATTCCCGTGTTTTCTCTCTTAGTGTTGCCAAACATGTGACAACGGCTGTGAAAGAAAAGATTATGTAAACAGGTGTGGACAGTTTTGTGTTAACATGAAGCGCAGAGTGTTTTGTATTATTTGGACTGAATCTGGTGGTTATTTGTAAGGCTATAGCCTGTTTATAGGTTGTGCCAAGTTTTAATCTTGTAAAAAGAGAATATTACATTTGTAAATGAGACTATAAAAAGGTTTGAGTTTAAAAATAAGAGAAAACAATAAACCATGTAGAATGTGAAACACAGGTTGATTTTATTGAGCAAACAAACTCATTTCTAGTCACCCAAAACACTAAGCGTGAAAATGTGAAGTACAAACAGTTTTGCAGACATGTGATATTAACTTGTGGAAGTGACACCCTTGTCCACAAACAGTGTCCATCTACTCTCAGAGCTGTAGAGAAACTTTGAAAAGTGCAACACAAAGTTGAAAAAGTAGAGTTTTCCTTCAGAGTAAAAGGTGTCTTTTTAAAGTTGTTGACTGCAGGTCTGAAGCCAAACTTTTACTTTAAAGGTGAAGTAAAAGGCATGGGGGCTAATTAATCACGTAACACAAGCTCCGGTGGTTGCAAGGATGCTAAGTAACAGACAAATTCCCTCACCAAAATCTGAAATACAAACTTTTGGGATGGTCTGTACCACACACAGGATGAGTTAAACAAAAAAAAAAACAGAATATAAGGGACACAGCGGCTCATCTGGCTCACAGTCCTTTCAAATTCGCACTGTATTGTAATGAATAAAGTAAAAGCAATGTTAAATCTCTTTTTGAGTATCCACTAGAGCAGGGGTAGGGAACTCCAGGGCTCAAGGGCCGGTGTCCTGCAGGTTTTAGAAGTTTCCTTGATCCAACACAGCTGATTTAAATGGCTAAATGACCTCCTCAACATGTCTTGAAGTTCTCCAGCGGCCTGGTAATGAACTAGTCATTTGAATCAGGTGTGCTGACCCAGGGTGCCTGGGTGGGAGATGTTGTCCAACAGGGATGACAGCTTAGCCACCATTCTCCTGTCACTCACCACCTCCACTAGGTCCAGAGGGCATCCTAGAACAGAGCTGGCCCTACGGATTGACCTGTTCAGTCTCTTCCTGTCCCCGGCAGAGATGCTGCTGCCCCAGCAGACCACACCATAAAAGATTGCTGAGGCCACAACAGAGTTATAGAAGGTCTTCAGGAGTGGGCCTTCAGGAATGTTCCTGTATCAACACATCTGAATAAAATTAGGAGGTCGTTAGCAAGAGTATAGAACTTGACTGTCTGCTGAAGTGGCAACCTCTAACCCTACTCAAGTAAATTTAAGTAAATGTAAGTGTTTGGAAAAATGTACTTCTAAAAGTACTTTTATCGCACCATGTTCATTCACTCGTGAGCTGCTGTAACATGAATCAAATGGATAAATTGCCACCTCAGCATGCAGTCAAGTTCTATATAGTCTTGCTAATGACCTAAGTGTATTAAAGTGTGTTGGAACAGGGACACACGGAAAGGTTTCAGAACACCAGCCCTTGGGGACTGGAGTTCCCCACCTTAGGAACTGCAGGTCTTGTTACTTGTCCAATGAGTTCAGTTTTCAACCCCCCAGTTTCCATTTGGCTGAATCATATTCTTAGCTTAGCTTCTTGCAAGAAGCCACCACAACACAAACTTTAACCAGTCCAATGAGTTTGGTGCAGAACCCTACATATCCACTAAAATCATACTAATTATGAAGCAGGCAGAAAGAACAGGAAAGAGTGTAAAAAATGAAAAGAACTTGTACTATAGATGAAGTTAAATTCATTTTTCAATTTATGTAAGGCTGTTGTTTGCATCTATGGTATTAGCCCTGAGATGTAGGCACTAAAAGCAAAGTCAGGATCCTTTTAAAGATAAATCAATGAATAGTTTTATTTAGCAGTTAACTTTGTATAAAGAACAACAAAGGCAACAGAAACATAAAACCTGTCAAATCAATATCTGGAGTGAGCTCTTGTAGCCCCCTCACTTGCAAAGTTTTTCAAGGTGTTTGGCATGTAGCATCGTTCTTTGGTTGATTTAGGCTGTCTCAGTGTTTTCCATTTCTTCGTGTAATCCCACACCGACTCTATGATGTAGAGATCAGTGTTTTATGGGTGTCATACCAGATGATCCAGGAGTCTTTGTTGTTTTTGCCATTTGAAGAGCTTCAAAAAATTAATAAATAAAATAAATATCGCTGTATGTTTAGAGTTGTTGCTGTAGAGATGTCTGACAGGTATTTGATGCTGGATAGGAATATAAAACACCCAAAGTGCTTACATTTAATTTTTGCACAGTAGTGAATCGATTGCTTGCTGTTGAGAGCCGTGTAATAGCTACTCACGACGGCAGGGTGATCACAGCTCCTGCTCTATGAAAAGGAAAGAGTGGCAGTAAGTGACAGGTAAGTTTGAGCATTAATGCTTTGGCTTTATTTACCTCTATTTCCTTAATACATCACTTCTTCCTTCCAGTGCTGTAAATAGAAATTATGCACAATGAGACATTCCTTCCCTCATTTTCCCATACAAACAAATTACGCTCATCAGTAAAGGTCAAATCCCGCTGACCTTATCTTCCCATCCCCTCCTACTAAACCTTTCCTTCGGCCCCTATGACCTGCTTTAAGGAAACACAAAAACGTAGAGAATCATCACTCGGCTTCCTGAAGCACTCTGTGTGATTTGGTTAAATAAACACTCCCAGCAGAAACTGTGCATGCTGAAGGTCTGAGCTGTGATCAAACAGATCCCCGGATAGTAACAAAGGCCACATCAATAATGCAGACATGTCATTACTCTCAACAAATTTAAAGCTGCCAAGAAATAAAAAAATACCTTTTACCCTCCTGTCCTAGGTGTATTGTTTTGCCTTTGATTCATATGCACCTCATAAAAAATCATATTTATTATTGTCGGAAAAAATTCCACCCATTTTTCTTATTGTGAATTTCTTTTTTGCTGACTCAGAGAAAATTGTTTTGTTTTTTTTAAACCTTTCCAAGGAAATATGATTTTGTGCCGACCCAGCAAACCACTCCAGTCACCAATGTGACGACTGTATCTTCCACAGCGCCTGTGGATATGTGTGAGCACAGGCAAACTAAAGGATTGACGATCAAATTAAACGTGCATGTTGAGGGGAAAAAATTTACTGGTCCAATAATTTATCTTTCTAAAGTATAGATGTACTGTATTTTTTTATGATTAAATAAACTCAGTATTTTCTGCTAGGTTCAGGTGGAAATTGTGTATTCTGTCTGTGCCTGTATGCCCCCCTGCCATTTGGACATTCCAGTAACATGCTGCATGTTTGGTTAATTCGCAATATAAATTGGCTGTAAGGAACGCTTTTCTGTTTGTGTTGTGATCGACAGCTAACTTGTTTATAGTGTAGCATGTTAACATGCAACCAGTCCACACACTAGATACTGTGAGCGTTTATTATTCTTTGACCCGACGGCACGTACACAGACATGGCATCAGTGCTGAAAAGCGACAGCTCACAGATTCTGATACTGCAGGTTTTGTCACTCTCCAACCAAAATTCACTGAACCAGCAGCAAAATAAGATCAAATTTACGCTTTACATTTGATAAATATTGTATTTAATTCCCTCTTACTTTAGCTGTTTTGCTTTCACCACAATAAAATCACACTTTCTGCAGTTCTCTCCCTTTCTCTCAGTGTACTTCAGGAAGTTTCCCTTCTAAAAATCTCTGTTATCTGCATTATTCGCTTGCTTATTACGCATCAGTCTACCGTTGTTTATAGTGCTGTCGGTCACAGTTTTATTTATTGATTTAGCGGAGGGGGTGTCAAAAGAAAGCCTTATTTCTGATGTTGAATACAGGAGAAATTTAAACTTTTTAAAATTATGCCAATTGCAAAATGCTTAGCTGTGTCTCTAATAAAACTTTGCTCTTCTTCACTTCAGCAGCATCAGGTAATGTTCATATGTTGATTGATGATCTATCTGCTATAAAAAGCTGCGGCAGGAAAATCTCCTTCATGTTTTTCCTGTGTTTTATGCTCAGTTACTTTGACACAAAGGCATCTGCTGTGATGCTCACACCTCGGATGAAGTCTCACAAGTGTCAGTACTGATAAATGATCAGAATTATAATATTTCTGAATGTCTGAGTCAAAATTGATTCGAATCAATTATAGAAATCAGTGACAGTACCCAGCCTTAGTCTGGACTGTACAATAATAGAAATACACTTATTTGTACAGAGTGTTGGTAGTAGGAATGAAAATGGTGCCAAAACAATTCCTGTGGACAAGAAAATACAGAAGATTTATACAGTGTAAAAATCCCAATAATGAAGCGTGACATGTAGTCAGGCCCGCAAAGTATTGCAATATCAGCCAAACAGTACAATGCTGAATGTGTGGTAACAAACTGAACATAAACCATTTTCAGATACAAGCAGACAGAAAACAGATTCCACACTTTCACAAAATGGGAATTAGTCTTCTTTCGTATCACATCCCATTAAATTTAAACAAGACATCAGGACAGACAGTCATGAGGTGACTAAAGCAATAAGTCTGGAGCAATAATGTGTTATGACCTCCTTTCTATGTTTCAGCCTAATACCTTAACCTTACACTTATAAATTATGATGTGCAGAGTTGTAGCCCTGATAAATTATTCACTCGGGGCATCCGACAGTAGGAGAAGGTCCCCGTTAATTTAGAACATGCTGGCTGATGACTTATGTGTATAAACTAATCCTGAAATACCTCAGGGAGCAGATAAAGTATTTGGCCCCCTGTTCGGTAAGCAAGCCCTTATACAGCGGTGTGGAGCAGGGCTGCTCCTTGCTCCTGGTCAAGGGTTACCATGGGGACGGAGAAGAGAGTTAGGAGCGGCGATGAAGGATTCTCTGTCTCGGTTCACGGGGTCCTGATTGTTTTTGATTGAGGGAAATGAAGGAAAACCCAGAAGATAAGCTGCCACTATGGTGATACTGTGCCTGTGTTCATTTCAACAATAAGCCTGCTCACGTTTCTTATTCTTAAAAAACACAAACTTAAAAAACAAAACAATATTGATTTTGTCATTATAATAAATGTTTGTTTGTTAAATCTTGTTAAAATTTGTTTTTTCACACATCACATCCTGATGAAGTTGGGATCATACACTGTAGATGATAACATTATCATTACATTAGATAAACGATGGAAGACACTGTGACATAACCTGTTGGTTAATGAAAACTGTCGTGGTCCCCAGGATCTGAAGGATGTGTTGTGTTTTGCTGACTTCACCTGTCTCGCCTGGGCTCCCCGCCTCTCACCTACAATGTTAACCTGTAGCTCATCCATGTTAATCGCTTCTCATTGTGAGTGATTTTCTCCTTACTACTTAAGGCCGCAGGAGGGTCTGCTTCTTCGCTGGATCGTTGTGGTAACTAGTGTCAGTGTAGCCCCGGCTTCTCTAGTAATTCTTTTTGATTTCATAGTGTTCTCTCCTAATGACCTTTTCTTTTCCATGTACAGACTTCCCGGACCCCCAGCCTGCCTTCCCTGCCCTTTGGACCCCGAGTGGACGTGAGCGAGCGTGAGTGGACATAGGAGGATTGGATTGGAGGTGTTTGTGAGTCACGGACGGTGTGAAGAGACATGCTTACAAGCTAATGACAATGGCAATCACATGTAGCTAGCTATGCAGCCACACTAAAAGGGATTATAACTTGCAAAATAAACTTCACTTTGCTTTCAAAACTACAGGCTGAGCCCATAAACTCAGCCACAAAGAGTCTACTGAGAATATCCTGGATGTATAGACCTCTATCTAATATTGTTTGGGGGGGTTTTTTACCCCCTGTTGGCCATTAAAAGGAATATAGTTTTGATATACTTCTGATTTGCCTTCACTTTTCAGACCAAGAGGCCTGTGTTTTATACATTTATATCATTTAAAATCATAGATGGTATGGAACAGTTGGACACAGTAAATGTAGCATCACGTTTACTCCCATTCTGAAGCCTTCATTTTAGCTTAATGGCCAAAGGTGATCTTATTTCACCTAAAGCTAGCTAAACTTGGTTAGCAATTTGCATCCATAGACTATATGGGTGCATTACACAGATATAAGTCAGTCAGTGCCAGAAAAATGAAAGTAAAATAATAGAACTCTACTCACTCAAAAATTGAGCTTTGGCTTTTTTGGATGAACTTTTTTTTTTTTTAAGCGTTACTTAATTATTCCCAGGCGAAAGTAATTTGTTACACTACTCGTTACACTACTGGCATAATTACTGAATAATAAGGAAAGGTAGGAGCAGCCACCTGCTGCAACCAGTTGGAGGTGAGGAGAGGAAGACCGAATAACAGTCTACAGTCCCAATCCCTTTCCTAATGAGGACACACATAAGATATTTTGTTGTAGTCTTTAAATTTGAATACAAAGCTGAAAACACAAAGCAAAATTAAAAAATATCTTAAAGAGATGATTTCTCCTATTATTGGCAGAAACAAGAGTCCATAAGACCAGGCTCTGGCTGCTGGGCTAGGGTCAGCATATACTTATGTGGCGGGCGTGGCCTGCGGTGGCGTGCGGGGAGGGCGGACGCACCTGCACGCCATCCGCAGTCATGCCCGCCGCCTTTATTAGTAGCATTGGGTCCTGTGGGGGTGGTTGTGGTGGTGGTGTTTTATGTGGAGCTGGCAGCGGGAGAGCTGCAGCTCCGGAGGTGACCAGCAACCGTTTATGTGTGTGGTAATAATAAAGAATGTTTAAAGGTGGAAATATGTCGTCGGGTCTGCCGTGGTCCTTTAAAACTTATCTTTGTCTTTTTGCTAGCTTTGTACTAGCATGCTGTCTGTGCATATGCTTGCATAAACCCCATTCTCCTCATCCTGCACATGTACAGTAAGAAGAAGGGCATGTTTTCTGTTTTAATTCCATCCTCCCATCATGCAGACAATCGAAGAACTTGCACATCACAAGTAACATTGTAACTGTAACTGTAATGTGACCGTGTTGCACTTAGCTGACAACACAATGGTTAGGTGTATTATTTGTCTGAAACTTGCATTTGAAATGCTCTAAAAGGCACCAACGCCACAAAAATGACTGAGAGGTCATGTTTGTGGTCAGCGACTCCAATTATCTAAGTCACAGCTAGCTAACCTGTCACAGGACCTAGCTGTCAGCTGGAAACCACAAAAATGCACAACATTAAGCCTGAAATAATATAAATGTTTGCATGGCTCTCTCATTTATTTGCCATGAAGAGCTGTCAGAGATTAAGGTTACTTACTTTTCAAGCTAGCCTCTAGAGGCCATTTAAGCAGCAGTTTTCGACTCGTCTGAACTGGTCCAGTTTTTCAGCCCAAGAGGCTGCTGCTTGATGACTATCTGTTGACTTTGGACAATAAGCATTAATCAATAATTAATCAGGAATCATGTGCTGAACATTGATTCATTAATCTATATTCTAAAAATGCCCAGAAGAAAAAACAGAGTCTAACACTGTTACAGGTAAAAAAAAGAAAAAAAAAAAGAAAGAAAGTTGTGCTATTAGCCTGTGGAGCTATTCATAACACCCACTGCAACAGTGTGTTTAGCAACATGTTTAAACAGAGAGATTACTGGAGCTCTTTGGCAAAAGATGAATAAGCTACATCAGGTTTTGTACAGTGAGTCAGACAATACAGGCTAGTTGTTTTAAGCATTAATAAAGAAAACAGAAAATCAGCAGCCTTGTTCTTGAAGAACGAACTGGAGCCCTGAACAAATTGAGATAACGGGCTCCTGGGCACAGAAATGTAGGCCACCCACCTCGCTTTACACAGAAGCCAAGCAGAAAAAAATGTCATTTTGTAATCCCCTTGTGCCTATTTTGCATCTCTCTGTAGTCATTTTGTGTCACTTTGTAGTCATTTTGCATCCCTTTGAAAGTTGTTTGATATTTCTAATATTCAAAGCTTTTTAAATGGTTCGGGTGGCTCCTGGGCATGTGCCCAGCAGGCTTTTTCAGTAATCCGCCCATGGCTCAGAAAACCAAAGGTCTTTTTTCAAACCAAAGATTTAAGCTCCCATTCTATTGCGGACACTGATTTCTATAAGCAACAAATGCAGTCACTGTCTTCCTTCTGGAAAGACTCTGCTCTAACAACTCAATCCCCCACACATAAACCCCTCTGCTGGCCATCATTTCAACCACAATAACACCCACCACACCTCACGCCACTGGCTTTATGAGACTTTGTCATAAAGCCATGCTGTTTCGCAAGAGCAGCTGAGCTCACTCTTTTTGTTTTGTTTTTTTAACGTTGTGCTGTCATGACAGCAGATAACAATCCAGCTGCCGTGTGAAGTGTGAGATAAATGCTCTGCTCGGCTCACGTTGCAGCCTTGTCCAGAAGAGCGGAGAGGAAGAAAGATACTTGTAGTGATCAAGCCTGAATGGTTCTCTCCATCTGTGTAATTGGTTTAAATGAGCTATGAGGACCACCTGCTGACTCTGTCATTCAGAGCTCTTTTACATGGAAACTGTGCCCAATGTCAGAGAAAGAGGCACACAGGGAATGAGCATAAGCATTACCATCAGCCCTGCTCTGTAAAACTCCTCAGAGGAAATTAACTCCTGTGCAGTACGAGATCAATTATATTGTGGTCAGATTATCTTGGCTCTTACTTTATGTAACTAAATATCCATAGCAAATGTTTAAACCGCATTCGACAGAGATAACGGCTATTTAGATAAGTGCAAATTTCAAATTAAAGCCATTGTTATGCAGCTTCTTTGCAGCATAGCCAGTTTAAAACAGCACCAGTCAACATTTAAGATAAGTTGTAATAAATTTCCAGTTATCATTAGACTATACAAACCATAAAAAGTCTCTCTCCTTACTTTTGACTGGCTGATAAACATGGCATAAAATTTAGCATCTAAACAGCCGGATTGTTTTCCCAAGAGTTGTGGAAACCAAAATGTCCCAACACATGCTCATTCCTGTGTTTCCACTACATGAGACCCGCAGCAAGTAAAGTAAAACTTTATTTTATAGCTTTTGTTAAGAACACAATGACAAAACGTTACCCAAAAGCAAGTTTAAAAACACGAGTAGTTTTCAGCTGCTTATTAAAGATCTCGGGCTCAGAGGGAGAGCTCCAGAGTCTGGGGGGCCCACTGATGTAAAAGGTTCTCACAGCCAGCAGAGCCTGATCACATGACCCCAGAGACCTGCTGGGGATGTATGGATGTAAAGGTTCACTAATGATTACTGGTGCTGTAGTTAATAAGAAGTCACTGCAACTGAATTACCAACTTTAATATTCAGTCGTGTGAAAAACCAAGTACATCTTTACTGCTTCTATAGGAATTAAGAGGGTCGGTATCAACCAGATGTTAATAACTGAGGTCATTTTCTTAACTGATCATCAGCAAGTGTGAGCACCTCAATAAAAGGAGAAGTCTTGGCAGTTTGATGATCTGGAGTATTTAGCTGTGTATTAATAAAATATCACCATCTTCACAGGAGTGGACATCCCAGCAGATTCACTCCAGGGTCAGACCATCAGGCCTCAGTTACCAGGTTAAAAGGTAAACTTCAAGCCTCTGCTGTCTGAAAAGAACATGGCAGCAGGGTTTAAATTTACAAAATTGGATTCAACCAAAAGTCTTTAGATATGAAACCAGAGGTTTGGCCTTAATGCAGACCACTGTGTTTGGAAAAAAACTAACAAACACATCAAATCAGCACAAACACCTTGGCGGTGGCTCAGTGATGGAGGGGTGATGATTTGGGCTTTGTTTGCAGCCACAGGACTCCTCTGAGTACCAAAATATTACAGAGTCATATGTGAGGCTGTCGCTCAAACATCTAAACCCTGACCGAAACTGGGTCATGCAACAGGACAATGATCCCAAACACAACACGAATCTACAACAGATTGGCTGAAAAACGAAAGAATGAAAGGTGCAGCAATCCAGACCTCAACCTGACTGAAATGCTGTGGTGAGACATGAAGAAAGCTGTGTGTAAATGCCTGCAAACCGCAATGAACTGAAGCAAAGTTGTAAAAAGAAAAAAAAAAAAAAAAAAAAAAAAAGAAAAGAAAAATTCTTC
>VUQR01024270.1:16626-28731 GCA_015108515.1 Hemichromis elongatus
AACCCCCTCACCTCCCCCCCCCCCCCCCCCCCCCCCCAAAACAGACATGTGCATGGTCTGGCAATCAATTACATCCCTTCACCTTTGAAAAAAAGAAAAGAGAAAAATGCTCCCTCCACCATGGCAGCGGAGTGCCCCGTATCTTTATCTGATCTTTATCCTCTCTCAGCAGCATAAATGTGGGAGCTGTCAGTCTAAAACTCCAGCGAGCTCTGGCTCGCTGGAGTCCTCTTTAATACAAAGCATCATCTCAACATAGACGCTGGTTAGGCAGTGAGGTTGAAAACGACAAGAAGTCAATCTGCACACGTTTGAGAGGAGGTATCCAACTGCAACATTATAAATATTCATGAAGCACGTAAACAAAAGGCAAATGTTTGATTAGGACTGATCAGTAAGGTATGAAATGACAAAAACAAAGCCTTTCTGGATTCGTATTTTACACATGACCTGTTCACATATAACAGAAGAAACGGTGGCATTTATTCATGCCCTCCTGTAACAACTGTTCACACTCGTTTGGTTCTCCCTCTGGTCTGTGCTTCTAAGTCACTGAGTTCAGAGGACATTAGTCATCTGCCGACCTGCAATCAGGCCACATTAAGGTTTCAGTCGTCATCAATAGTCCACCACCATCCATCCTCACTACATGTTTTATGCAGGTTCCTTCTGACCTCATATCAAGCGCCTTTTTTCCCCTCAGCCACTGAACCCTGACGCTGTCTCCTGGCTGTCTGCTCAGATCAATAGACTAGCTTAAATGAGTGGTCCTCCAGATGTGAAACCAGGACACAAACCCAAGGCGCAAACATCAAAAAGTTGCCTGTGTGTACTCCTTTCTCCTTTTATCTTCTTCTTTAAAGCAAAGATATGGCCACATATGGAGTGTGTCATTCTCTAGGATAGTTCAGTTCATCGTGTGACCGGACTTGGCAGAACAAGATAGTACTTATGACTGCCTCTGGCCATGTCACTCCACTCAAGAAGATCTCTCCCCCTTAGTCCCTCAGCTCATTCCCTCTCGCATCTATTGGCATCCATTCATCTTACTCCTTTCTTTCTGTCTGCAGGCTCCCATCTCCCAGTACTCGTTTCTTGAGTACATCCAGTTTATCGGTGGCCAACGCTTCTCTTAAGGCCCCGAAGAAGCCGTGATAGTGGGCTGTGTTGTGGATCATGAGTAAAACTCCAGCCAGCAGCTCATTGGTCACCAGCAGGTGGTGCAGGTACGCCCTCTGGTGGTTTTTACAGCAGTAACAGCCACACCCCTCCACCAGGGGCCTAAAGTCGTCTTGATACCTGGGCAGAAGTTCAAACACAGTTTAAGTAGAATTGATAAACAGGCATTGTAAATGTAAATTAGGTCTTCAGCAAACACATGAAAGAAAAGAACTTGCAAACACTGCTACTTTTAAAACCCACTGGGGTATTACAATAGCTGCTACGAACCTTTTCTCTTTGAGGTTCATCTCAAAGGGTGTCATCTGTGTTTGATCATGACGATTAAGATCGCCATTCTGCTGGCTCTCCCCTGCTGTCTTCTTCTCTTCGTTCAACTCCAGCACTGCCAAAACATACATGCATCGTATAAATCCCAGCATAGATCACTGGCCACGCGGCATATCCCATTGCAGTATGTCGGCAATAATCAAACATGTACCAAAGAATCACCGCAGCTAACACGTATACATCCTAATTTCTTCCCACCATTTGAATAAAACATCCACAGTCACTGTTGAAAATGCCATTGGTTCCAAATGGGGCTGCAGCATGAGTGATTGAAGTCATTAACGCAGAGGGGTGAGGGGGTGTAAGCTAAGTACACAGCTGATTCAGGTTGCAAATATTCAGATACAATTTTTTTTAACAATACTGGCCATGAGTCCTTGAGTGCAATCCAGATGCATACCATAATCTATACTGACATCAACAGGAGCAAAGTGAGAAGCAGAACTAACACACAAACAGAGGCAATTTTCATCAATATATATGTATGGAGGAGCTCAGGAGACAATGTTGAGTGTCTACATTCATCTGTGAAACAGGTTTCAGGCTCTGACATGGCTTACCGCTGTCTTTCAACCACTGCTGTTGGGGAACTTGTCAAAATTGCTGGAAATATGAAAGTCGAAATGTACGATCAGATTTAAATCCACCATGCAATACAGTCTGGAAGACGTGGATAGGAAAACTCACAGTGGAACACCATCAGTTGTGCCCTTTATACTCCAATATCATCCATTCTTATTTCACATTTTAATAAATATTTCCAACCATTTCACATATTCCAAACAAAACATAAAAAAGAGGAGTGCCTCATGAGTCACGACTTCTGCACAGTACTGTAGCTTCATAGGCTTTGAATAGTAACTCTTGTTAAAGAAGAGCAGTTTTTAATAAGAGGGCTGGTGTTTAAAGGACCAGAAATAGGCAAAAGATACGAGGAAGACTGGAGGGTTTGCTTGAGAAGAAGAAAAAAAGTGATCCATAGCAATGTCTATTATTAAAGATAGAGATTAAATAGTAAGAAAAGAGCATAATGGGTTTAGTGGAACCCAAAAGAGGTGATGTAGAGAGCAACAAAGTACATAAACAAAGCAGAAAACGGAAATTATCATGGTGTCTGTATTGAGCTTAAAAGGGGAGGTGATAAGCTTCAGAATAAAACTGGATGGAATGAAGCTTGACCAAAGCTAATAAAACATCAAGAAGCGAGAAGTAACTTTCACTGGAGATTAAATTTTGCACAAAGGCAAAAAGCAGGAACAACACAAACTGGATCTAAGAAGAAAGAGACTGGAGTTCGAAGGCTATTATTGTCACAGGCTCTTCAAAAAACCATAAGAGAGGAAACTCAGAACTGCATCTCACACTTGATGTTTACCAAATTAAACATCTAAAATGTGTACTCTCATCTATTTGAACAAATGAGCCAGTTTAATAAGTTCATCTTTACAGACATTTAAAATATGAGTGGAAGTTAGTTTAAGCACTCCAAGTCAGAGGCAGCAGCGACGTCATTACAATCTTATCAATCTTATAAGCTGCGCTAGTTAGCTCTTAGAAGTAACAGCTTAGAGCCAAACAAATTTAGCTGCAATTAGCAGACACACTCTGTTTTCTACTTGTTAGTGTACACGCTGTTTTAACCTCAAATTACACATTTCTATGGCGTGATCATTTTCATATGCTAAAATCCCCTTAGCTTTATCTCAGATAATCAGTTACCCTGCTTTAAAGTGGCAGAAATAGCAGTGAGGACAAAAAAAAAGATTGGAGGGACTTCTAAAAATAGAGCAAGAAACAGTGTGACAGATGAATACTTTAAGAGGGTGAGAAGGGAGGAACGGGTGAATTAGCATATGCTCTGACAGGTCTAAAAGAACCTTAACTGGGAAGTGAGGGTGTTGACATACCTCCCACGGGGCTTTGTAATTGGCTGAATGGTGAATTAGAATTTCTCTAAGGGTCTGACACCTTCACTGAACTCCATTATGCTCTATGTGTAGAATCGATTAATGCTGTCTGGCACTACAGAGCGCCAGATCCCAAACTTGCCTCTGTCAGATGAGTTTAATATAACTTCTTACTAGGGTACAAGCAGGGCCGAGGCTCCTGTAGATTTCACTGGGGATGGCTATAACACCCACCATAACCTGCATTTCCATTTATTAGTGATTTTGTGCTTCTACAATACACACCAGCCGCTACAAGCACAAATTACAAGCCATCAAACACACATCACATGTCAATGATCATTCGTAATGCTTATTTTTCCATTCATTATGTGAAAACCGTCCCCAGCAGCTGTCAGCCTCGTTTCTCACCAAATTAAAACTAGATAATGGCATCGCTGTGAGATGAAAGCCCTTCGTCCGTTTGTTTAAGAACCAGGAACATGAACTCCATACGCTTTTTAAACTTACCATCAAAGACTCCTCCTATTGAAATTAACAAATCTGCTAGAGCATATTTAATCATCACTTCTGTTTCATCAGTTAACTCAGACTCTGTGCCATTTAAGGCATCAAAGTAGCGCCTGTTCCCCTTTCTAAAAAATTAACACTAATACTGTTTCATACATGAAATCTCACTATGTTTATATCTCTAATCTTTTTACACTGCTCTGGTCATAACTCCTTCTTTCACTCGTGTGTATTCAGGGTTCATTATAATCTGAATAGCCAAACATATCCAAACAAATTACACAGTGACAGGTCAGTTTCCTCAAGGCACACACTCCGAGCTGTGAAAAGGGAATTTGAGCGTTTTCCATCTTTTCTAAGGTAATTTCTTTCATCGCACTTTGAGCACGACGGCTTTAGCCGAAAGGTCACTTGATTTTTTACCAGAGCAGAACTGCAAAAATAAACGGAGCCAAATTCACCGATGCATAATTTTAGCGTTCTCCCCTCATTTCCTTTTTGCCCTTTGAATATGAAATTAAATCTCTGCGCTCTCTGATTCAAATGCTGCAGATCAGAATGACTATTTCGGTTGCTTGCTAATAAGATCCCGAAAGAAGCTTTTTCAGGAAAAATGAGGGTGCTGCAGAGTATGAAACAATGCATTTATAATAAAGTTTGATGTCCATTAAATAGGAAAGCTAAAGCAGCAGAAAATTAACAAGCTTCATCTATACATCCTGATAAGTCGCAGCATCAAAGTGGATGCTGGAATACAAATGAAAGGCAAAACTATGGAATTATTTACAATAAAAGAAGATGTTTTATTCATGGAGTTTGGTCCTGAGGGGCTGCATGCATGAAACATAAAGAGTTTATAGATTTATATGTGTGCACAGAAACTACCACTAAAGTGAACTTTCTTTCACTTCAGTTTAGTTTTATTGGCTGTAATTAGACAACTCCAGCTTATAAATGTGAGGAGGTCTAAATGGGCTAACTACACTTCAGCACAGCTCTTCACCACACCTGCAGGGGGCGCTCTACCTGCGCGCTCTGGGTCCGCGGAAATGTCGAAGCCGAAGGAAAGAGCGCAGCCTCGCTCCGTCGCCAGGAAGGGGAAAAAACTCTCAAACAGGTCCACGCCGGCCTCGACGCATGCCAGGACGTCATCAGGTCGTCCCACACCATGCAGGAGTCTGAGAATCACACACACACACGCACACACACACCAAAAATCAATAGCCTGAACACTCAATAAATGAAACTTTGATGCAAAATGTCAACTACATATTACTGGCAGACAAAAGCCTTTCACAAACACCAGCAGAACGCTTCTTCTCGGTAGTGTTGGTTGGCTGGTTAGTGCTTTCCCACTTCCCGGGCTCCTCCTGACTCTGCCTCCAGGCGTCAAGGTCAAGGCAAATTTAGCATTCGATAATGACTCCTCTCCACTATCTGGTAGGAAGCTGCATCTCTAACAGACAGAAAAACCAGTGGGGATGCTGCCCTATGGTGTTCCAGATGAGCCTGTTAATAAGCCAACTTAGGGAAGCTCCTGATCACAGACCTCTCATTTCTAATTACACTAGCTGTCTGTGTAGCTCCACTCTTTAAGCCACTAGCAGAGCTTCTCCTTTGCCTCGTGGAGAGGTAGACTCCTGTTACATGGTCTCCAGAGAGAAAACTGCTAAAGGATGATTCGGTGTGGAGAACCAAAACCTTTAAGAGAACATTTGTCTCCTCCTAAGTCTCTAAAGCAGGGGTATCTAAAACCTGCAGGACAGCGGCCCTTGAGGTCTGAAGTTTGAGACCCCTGCTCTAAAGGGGCTCGATTCTGCCAGTTTGGACTGATTGAAGAATAGCTTTTAAAGGTGGAGTAATAGTTTAACAGGATAATGCACATTGTATTTAGCAGCAACTCTTCACATTCAACAGAGGGTAACAATAAACTCCTTATCAAAATAGCTGCTAATGAGTTTTTAACCTTTTCCCCTTTAATTAAATGAATGATGTACCTAATAAATTGTCAGTCAGTGTGTGTCATGCTCTTAGAACTTTAAAGGGTAATAAGGAAATATCTCCGTCTACATGTGGACGTGGATTTTCGAACCTAAAAAATAATTTTGTACTTTTTCCTCTTTAAATTGGCACATTTTCTCTTATAAAAGTCACCAAAAAAAAACCTGTCTCAGCAAAGAATGAGAGAAATGTAATAAAGAGCGCTGCAATGGATGAAAATTAAAATGACACCAGTACTTTAAGGTCGAGCTGAGATAATGAGCGCTTGAAGATTGTGGAGGGGGTGGGTGTGAGGCATAGCTGCTGGGTTTTCACTTATAATTAATCAAGCAGGACAATTAATTGATTTTGCAGAATACATCAAATGTGGCTTCTCAGCCTCTGAATTATAACGTCTTTACACATTAATTGCTACATTTATCAGAAATTAATGAGCAGTTAATCGATCTGTCAGTTAAATAAGACTTGATGTGTTCCACTGTGACAAAAACGTGGATTGCCTCTTTGAGATGTTCACAAATAAAGTCAGTGAAGTCACTTGTTGTTGTCCACTTCACTCTTCTATTTAGTTTAATTATGGCTGAACAAACAGGTCGATTAATATATCAAAGAAACGAGGACAAAACATTCATGAGAATTTTTGTTTTGTTTTTTTTATGAACAGAAAATCTAAAACATCTTTTGCCGTGATGTCTGAATATCTCCTCCTGGTCTGGAACAGCTCTAAAAGGAAATTTTAACATTTTTACTTTCTGTTGTTTTAACCAAATAATTAATTGAGTAATCTGCACATTAAACTGTAGCTAGTGGAAATCCTAAATTAAATACTTGACCGAGTAAACATGACTATTTAGTGGTAATGGGCATTTTTAAGCCTTCGGCACAGTGCATTTTTCAGTAGCAATGAAAACAATTATTGATGCTGAAAATAATGATTAGTTGTCGCCCTGCAGTGAGATTCTGTGTAGACACAAAGCTTCAAAAGCCAGCTCTCCAACTGCTAGATAAATGCACAGCGTGGCATAAATTGCCCTGGTGGCACAAAACGAAAAACAGCAGCATAGCGGGCACTGCTTGTTTGTTTAGCCCCACTATTGCTCTTTTTTTGGTCTTGGCTGACTGTGTTCGGTGAATGCTTTTCAATTAAATGATGGAAAAAACTGTGCTGTAATCAATTCACAAAGGTCACGTAGCCACGAGAAGGCTAACCTGGGTTTGTCCTCAGGCAGCTCCTTGATCACAGCAGTGATGAGCTGGGTCCTCAGGGTTTGGTCCATGGAGCCCGTCTGGAGGCCGTCCAGGCAGAATCCTGCCACAGGCCTCTTGGCGGTCTCTCTGGCAGAGCGTACCCTCTCTTCCAGGATGTCACCTCCCTCCACCACACCAAACACCTCCACTCCCTCCAACTCCTAGACATGACAGACAGCGAGGGGATTAAAAACTGCCAAAATAACAACAGAAAGAAGGAGCTAACAGATAAAAATCTAGATATTCACGGGCACACATGGTCCTTGACAAGATTTGCAGCTGCAAAAATAAATAAATTAAAGGCTTTAATCTTGCCAGACTCCATCTGCAAGTTTGTAGATTCAAGGCATGAATTTGACTGCACGTCACGAGGAGGTAAGACAGTCCCCATAGCACCCATGTCATGAATTACCTGCAGTATGCTGTCAGTCCTCTCTGCTTAATGTGACTCCAAACTCTCAGTTTATTGTCTCAAGGAATGTTTGGTTTGCGTTCAGGTGAGGAAACAGCTTATAAATTTAAAAGCAATTAGCAAAGACTCACAGAACATATATAAGCATAGAAAAAAAAACACTAATATTTGCAAATGCAAACAAAAAAAGAAAAAAAAGCAATAACCTGCTTCCTACATGGGAAGCTGTATATGTCCTAGGGCTAGAGTGGAAGGGTTAAAAAAATTAATCTATTATCCACTGAGGCGTAAAAGAGCAAAGATGTCATATGACCGAGTCACGACAGTTCCCCCACACCTCTTCATATTAATCCTTTTTACTCAGTCCACCCTCTCATGGAATGAGCCACTCTTTGACTGCAATTAAAAGAAAGCAAAGCTGACTATTGCATTAGTCATGCTTGATGCCGCACCATCACACACCTGCTGATAGTGTAGATACCCACTGACAATGAATTCATCCTAATCTCACTGAGCTTCCAGCTGCAGTACAGATGCACAGCAGCCCCTGTCACAACTACACCAACGTCAATCTTTGTCTTGCGTGTCTGTGCGATGCGTGACTCACTCGCAAATGTAAGCGTGCTCAGCGGCTGCTAAAGTGTGTGTAGTGTGTACCTTTGATTTTTGGTGCACCAGCAAACACTCGTCCAAATGAGCGAGAGTCCGATCCACCGACTTTCTGACCCTTTTGCGCGAGGCGCCGTTCTGCCAGGTCTCTCCGTCGTACATGCTCTGGTACCAGTCTGGCTGTACGGTCTTCTGAAGAGCCATGAACTTGGCCACCGTTAATTCTATCCGCCCACCGCTGCCCCACACTGACACCGTCTAATGACAAAGCAAAAATATGTAAGAAACCCGTTTCGCCTGTGATCACACCCAGCAGTAAAGTCACCAGGGCCTTTAGTTTAGCACAGCATGAGCGATGTCACCTTGTTGGTGGTGTAACCCGTCGGGCTCGGGGTGGCGGGGTCGTGAAGGGAGCAGTAGAGCACAGTATCATGAAGACCTGAAACCAGATGTAACTGCATCACTCACAGAGAACACAGCAGCAAAGTGGTTGAGAGGGACGAGCGTGAAGCCAGGTGACAGAGCGAGGCGCTACGACTCTGCATGTTAATGTGACGACTGAGAGAGGAACGAGCTGTGTCCTTATCAGCAAACCCAGACGCTGCAGAGGATCAGAAGGTGAGAAAACAAAACTGTCTAATAGCAGCAAAGGCTATTCAATCACTGCTTCTCCCTTCAGGGGCTTCAGAGGCAGAGGCCGTAATCAATGATAGTTTATTCTAATTTTCTTAAAGTGGCTGCCTGAGGATGAGCGAAGCCCAGGCCATGTCCACAGCAACACATTTTTACTTTAAAATGAACAGCTTTTACATTTTCACCTACCCATCACACCACTCTGGTGTTTTAGGTTCCCTAAACAGGAGGCTTCATCATTTTCACTGTATTAAAATAAAAATACACTTGCCATTTTTAAAGGTTTGTAAGGTTGCCAAATATGGCACATTCACCAAAATACTGCACACGTTTGTTTTCGTTACTTCTAGAGGAGTTCAGACTGCATTTATCCACACGTCTAAATAAATGTGTTTATTATTAGGGGAGAAACGTTATCTAAACCTATCTGGTCCAGTGTGGAAAAAGCACCTCCCACATCTCTCAATTTCTCTAGCCACGCCCAGCCCTGATTACGGCCACATTCGTACTCAATTGAGAAATCACTTAAATAGAATCTGCCTAAGAAAGTGGAGTAGAGCAAATATTCCTCAAAATCATGCAATGGAAAGGAAATTCAGGAACAAATGAAAAACAAATTGTAATTGTGATCCATCAGTCTGGAAAATAAAGCCATTTCTAAAGCTGTTGGACTCCAGCAAACCACAGTAAGAGACATTATTCACAAATGCTGAAAACATCAAACAGTGGTGAACCTTCCCAGGAGTAGCCGGCCAACCAAAATTACCCTAAGAGTGCAGCGACAACTCAAAAGGTCACAAAAGTTCCCAGAAAAACATGCAAAGAACTAAAGGCCTCACTTGTCTCAGTTAGGGTGAGTGTTCATGACCGCACCATAAGAAAGAGACTGGGCAAAAATAGCCTGCATGCAGAGTTCCGAGGTGAAAACCACTGCCGAGCCAAAGCAACACAAAGGCTCATCTCAGTTTTGAGGGAAAACACTCTGTGGAGTGACGAGACAAATGTTGAACTTATTGGAAGGTGTGTGTCCCGTTACATCTGGTGTAAAAGTAAAACAGCATTTCAGAAAAGAAAAATCGTACCAACAGCGGTGGTAGTGTGATGGTCTGGGGCTGCTTTGCTGCCTCAGGACCTGGAAGACTTTCTGTGGTAAATAGAACCATGCCGACCGCCGCCAACCAAAACATCCAGAAGGAGAATGTCCGACCATCTGTTCATGACCTCAAGCTAACTGTGACACCTCTTCCCTATATGAATTTTTTTCTTTATTTAACCTGTAATAATGCTGATATACCATTCTGGAGCTGCTCCAAGGTAGCTAAACCCACCTGTGGCACAGTAGTCTCCTGTGTAGTTAAACGTGTAACTGGTCAGATGTGCTAAATTCATTTCAGTGCAATTCAATTTAATTCACTCTTTATTGGCAGACTTCATGTCCATAAAAATATATATATATATCGTGCCATAAATCTATTAAAAAAAACAACAATAATAACAGAGATAAATGGAAAAAGTCTGAATATCAGCTCCAATAATCAGATAGGCTGATAATCAGTCAACTCCTCTGCAACACTTCATAATCGCCATTTAGGTAAAAAAATAAATAAATAAAAAATGATAGATTACCTATTAATCAATACTGAATACATATGAATACATTGGATATTCTCTGGGTGTCATCATCATTTATCCGTAATCAATGCTGTCTTGCTTGAACTCCTGTCGTCCCCTTCTTCTGCAGCTCTCATTACTCTCTGTTAGATAAACAAGCTGAAAGGAAAGAGAGAAAGAGGGAATGATGAAAAATGTAAATGTGTACCTGCAAATTTTCTGACTCCATCCTTAAACTCCTCCAGCACCTCCTGGTGCTCAGCTCTAGAAGGAGAATGGTTGAGATGTGGGTTAGATTTGAAAAATAAAAAGGAGATCACAGTGGGTGCTATGGCGTTTCCATAATAGGACAGCTTACATGTGGGACAAAGTGATCTGTGTGACAGAGGGGAGGCTGATCAGCGTGTGCAGCGTGTCCTGAGTGAGGTGGGGAACTGTGCCAAAGTGTGTGTATAGCAGACACCCCGGGACCTCCAGTGAATGTTGCCCCGTCCTTCCCAGTCCCTTCAGGACACCCAGCCGACTTCTTCCCTGAACAACACGGGACAGCTCCAGTTGCATCCTGCTGCCAGCCATAGAAAAAACTCCAGTCGCAGCGCTAAAAGGACTCCGTCCAACACCTAAACCAATACGAGTGTTAATGGTTTTGACTTAGCCACGTAGCTAGCTAGCCTTCCTACTCGCATGCATGTGGAAAATTTACCGCTCTAAGTACGACACTTAGATAAAGCCCACACAGTCACAGGGATGCTTGTCTACGTAAGAAACGCTGAAAATTCAACAGCTCACCAACAAAACCTCATGGGCTGACAGGAACTACAAGTCGCAGAAATATGTCGTCATCAACGTCGAAGGCAACGCTTAAAAAAGTTCGGGTTATCTCAAGAACTTTTTTTCTTCTCAAAACATACAATTGTGGCGTTATAGGTGGCATTCCATGTATGAAAGACTCTTTAAATTATAATTATATTTTTAATAATTTAATTAAAGGTTATAATAATAAACAGTTTACATTAAATTATTGAAATACTTACTATTATTATTGAAATACTACTTGAAATACTTACAAGCAAAGTATTTAACTAATTTATTAATACATGTTTGTTATTATTTTTATAATGAATTTGAGTTCTCACTGAAAGAGCCTAACAAAGTTGCTATGGTTACCCAGGACTCTGAACCCCCAGCTACAGTCTTGTGGGAAACGTAGTCCCGAAAATCTTAATTTGTGGAACAGGTAGCCAAAAAAGACAGCCAATTTACTCCATTGCCCAGAATCCATCATAAAAGTAACACGACGAGCCTTATGTGTACCTACGTTTACGAGCACCTTTTCTAATAACGTTTGAGCATATTTTGACGATAGAAATTTTAAAACGTTGACCGTTGTGCTTCGCGTACGATTTTAGTACAGGAAAGACACCAACGTGATAACTGGGATTACATCACATTAACGTGCAGTGCTGTAACAGGTGATGATGGCATTTCTAGGTCACAATCCTGACCAGTGGAAAAGAGTTGCCCCGGCAAACAAGGTAAGTTTAGTCTTTGGATTCGTGTAAACTAATAGACTGTCTGTGCTAAACTGAACTCTGAGTCGTGCATCACGATTGGTTGGATTTAATTTCTTAAAAAAAAAAAAAAAAAGGGGGGGAGAGAGGGGGG
>VUQR01024270.1:28751-41157 GCA_015108515.1 Hemichromis elongatus
GGATTTATTTCGTAAAAAAAAAAAAAAAAAGGTGGGGGGGATGAAACTGTGGCTCCACTGTTCCAGAAAATGAATTCGATGAGCTCATTTCAACCCCTTCTTTTATCTAAATGGGAAACATAAGGTATTTTCAGTCTGTTTTCACCTTCCAAATTTTTCCCCAGTAATATCCCTTAGAGAGGGAAATAATTTGGCTAAATGCCCTTTGGAGGAGGAAGAAGAAAAAGCACATCTGTGTTATTACCATGTATAAACTCGTGGCTCATGTCAGGGGACCATTCAGAAATGTCACCCGGCTCTATCTCTGATATTCACATGCTTGCAGGCAGCTAGAAATTGTACAGACTTCTGGACGTGTGAGAAATGATTTTGAACTAATCTGCTGATTTGAAGCAGTGGCTAAGCTTTTCTGTGAAATAATCCGCAGACTTTAGGCCCTTGGCTCAGTCTCCAATTTGCAGACTGCCACCGCAGCGCAAGGTGTCTCTGAGCCTGTCTAGGCATTTTTAAGCACTCAAAGGTGACCATGAGGCCAGCATTTTTTGTGTGTGAGAGCTCTTCGGTGTTTCTTACAGAGAGTATTAGCTTACACTAATCTTTCTTTCAGATTCATATAAAGAAAGGTGATATTGATCAGTGGAAGAAGGTAAGAATTTGTGTGTGTTCAGTTATATGTATTTTTTATTTATTATTTAGTTGAATGTCTTTAGGGGTTTGGGAATTTTGTGACAAAATTTTCAAGCTTCAGCTTTGCATGTGTGTCCTTCCCCTGTCCTCAGCGAGTGGAGATGGCCTCAGAGTTTGCTGTGTCTGAAGTCTTCTCCCACAAAAAACCTCAACCGGGAATCAGCAGCCTAGCTGTACCATTGCAAAGCACTGAACAGCTGAGAGATCATGACGAGGCTTACAGTGAAGGTAGGTGTCTTTATAAAAAAAAAAATAATAGACCTGTCTGTGTAGAAATGTTATCTATATAACCACACATAGTACAGCATGAGGGCTGATAATATATGGCCTGTTGTTTGTTGCAGCTCAGGCCCTTTTAGATGGCTGGCTGAGTAATAAGCTGCGGCTGGAGTTGGAGGATGAAGATGACCTGATGTGCTCTGCTGAGAGGACAGACACAGCTGCATCAGCTAGTGCTGTGCCTGCTGCTTTAAACTACAACAACTTTGATGGTATAAAATATTACCCGATGAGATAACCCTAAACTCATTATTTATTAAGACCTTCTCCATTAGACCTGTGAGACTGATGGAGGAGGGGGTACAGACCACCTTTAAAGAAACAGTGACCTCCAGAAGATTTACTCATGATTATGGAAGGCTCATTCAAAATTCAGTGTGGGTTTTATATTGCTTCAAATGGCCTCTGACTGCTAGGCTTTATAAGAGTATTCAAAACAATCAATATACAATACTGTGCAAAGGTCTCAGGCCACCGCTCATGTGTTTTTATTATTAAGCTTCCAAAGCATCATACTTTCTTGTAATTTTTGAAGTGACCTTCAGCGATAGTTCTTCAGGTCTCAATCTTTTTTCTTTGGACATTGGCCGTTTTTTTCACTCACTTTCAGAATAATCCTGGTACCTTACCATTTTGAGAGGATTTTCTTGTTTCTTAGGCTGTTTAACACTGACTTGATTCAAACTTATAGAAACCTAAGAAGAAATTTAAATAATAACTTTAAGCCAGGGGTGTCCAGAGCCAGGCCTCGAGGGCCGGTGTCCTGCAGGTTTTAGATCTCACCCTGGCTCAACACACCTGAATCACATGATTAGTTCATTACCAGGCCTCTGGAGAACTTCAAGACATGTTGAGGAGGTAATTTAGCAATTTAAATCAGCTGTGTTGGATCAAGGACACATCTAAAACCTGCAGGAGTGGCCCTTGAGGCCTGGAGTTGGACACCCCTGCTTTAAGCACTTGATCATTAGCGGCACATGTCAAAGTACAGGAGAACTGGACTGAAAATCACCGGCAACAGGTGTAATGGCGTGATGATTCCAAATTGTATATTTTGGATCAAAACATCAAAATATATGGAGGAGGTCAGGAGAGAGGTTCATTTGTTAAACATGTTTTAGGATCTGTCATGATTCGGGAGTGTATTCATCCAGTGGTGTTAGGGGTCTTTTAAAAATGGATGGAATTATGAGCTCAGAAAAATAGGATCAAATTTTGATCAACCATGAAACACCATCTGGAAAGCATCTGACTAGCAGCAGAATTTTTTTTTTCCATGACAGTGATCTCAAACACACAGCTAATATAGTGACAGCATACCTGGATAGAAAAGCACACAATGGAACATTGTCAGTCATGGATTGGCCTCCCCAGATCCTGGATCTCAACATTATTGAGGCAGTGTACAATCATCTTAACAGAAGAAAAGAAGAAAAGGTAGCAGGCATTCAAAGAAGAAGTTTGAGTGTCCTTCAAGAAACATGGAGAGCTATTCCTGAACAATACTCAAAGAAATTAGAAGAAAACTTCCTAACAGAGTTCAGGCTCTGTTGAATAATCAAGGTGGTCGTAACGTACCGACTTTCAAGCATTCAATTTATTAGAATTGTACAAACTGCAAAATATAAACAAGATATAAAGGGGGCTGAAGACTTTTTGCACAGGACGATTTCAGTCTGCATTACAGTACTATTGGACAATATGTTGCCTGTCTTGGGTATCACACCATTAATCTTACAAGTGTTGTCCAAGGAATTAAAAGCACTGGTTTCCAACATAGAAGCAAACCAATATTGAAGCTTGAAATGTTAAAAAATGGTCATCAATAATGTGAAGTACAGTCTTTTACAAGTACTTCAGTTGTGATCATATTTCTTCTCCAAAAATACTTAGAACTCTATAACTGCCTCGTTGAGGAAGAAGAGCAGTCAGCTGTCAAAGGCTTCCTACAAGACCTCATGGAGCAGGAGCTGTTGGACTCCAGGATGATGGAGGATTTGGCGCTTGATGCTCATCCAACCAGAAAAAAATGTAGAGATCCGATCGTTACCATGGAAGCCCGGCACCAACAGGTAATCTGTGTCGAGAGATCCAAAAGCTGAAGGTTTGGCTGTTGCTGTTTTGATGCATGCCGCTGAGCAAATCATCTGGAATGATGGGTGTTCATGTGGTGTTTTCAATTATACAAAATGCTACTGAATTCCAATACAGGTGCGAGAAAACAGGGCCCAACGGGAGGCTGAGAGACAGAGGCAACAAAGAGAGAGGGATGTTCTACGAGCTGCCAGAGAGGAGGCGAAGAAGAGGGAACGGGAGGAGGAGATGAGGAAAAGGCAGGAGAAACGCAGGCAGGAGGAGATGGTTCAGCAGGAGATGGTGAGGCTGAAGCGGCAGATGGAAGAGAGGAGAGGCCTGGAACAGAGCGTTCGACAGAGGTAGGAAAAGGTTACAACAAGCCGATTTATCACCTAGCAGATCACATTGTTTGTGATCTGCCTTGCTCCACCTTCCTTCCTGGTGGAGAGAATGGATTAGTGGTAACCTGTTGACAAGGAGAGCTGTGATCAGCTATATCAGTCTGGTGAGCAAGATAAGGTTGCTGTGTTGTAAATCATGCTATCACTATGAGTGTGAGGCCTTTCTCTACCACAGGAAATGTGTCATAACTTTAAATGTTCCTTGTGGACAGCAGTCAGCAGTTGTCACAACATGGAAATAAAAAAAAATCTTCATATCTTTAACACTGTCACTAAATCATATTAATGATACACTTTTTTCTACAGTTACTTAAAAGACAAACTAAAAAGCCATTTAAGGAATTAACAAGCGACCTGAGACTTGAAGGATTGTGGGAGGCCACCAAAAAAAAGAAAAGATTTTAGCCCAATTAACATTATTGTGCTAACAGTCTCATGTTAGCTGGCAATGCTAATGTTTGGCTACTATAAAACATGGAGGATGGAAATATCAACATCATTAGTGTTACAGGTATTTGTACAGAAATCGAAAATATAATAATGGTCATATGGAACTTAGAGGTTTGAGTATTGAACGGGTTGTTATTGATTTGTAGTCTTGGTCTGTGTGGCTCAGATTGGGCCTTTTGTGTGCAACTATCCATGTAAGTATGTGATCAATCCATGTACAGGTACTAAGTCTGTTATCTTCTTGGACAGGTGTCCATGCATCTTTCAGTTATTTCTGACCATTTCATAAACAACATAAAGCACTTTTAGAGGAATTGTTTTATATTTTGTATATATTCATTTTGCTTTATTTGTTCTTTTTAAATATACTTTAAGAAGTTTATATTGCAATCAAAATGAGATAAGGGCAGCACGTTTATTTGGATATTGATTTGTAAATAACTGGACATGAGATCTGAGCTTATTACATAAGATTGTACTACAGTATCTCATTCTCTTTATCTTGAGGTCAGAGGTTAGATGGGATGCAAACTATAATGTGATATTTAGGATACCAGTACCATTTCCTAAATTTACACTGGGTGCCTTGAGGTACTGTACACCCATTATGCACATCGGGTTTATGTATAATGAAATGTGCCACATAAATGAAATTGCCATTGCCACTGTGTTTTATATATTAATGTACAGAGAAAGAGGAAGAGCAGAAGTGCAGATCACAGCCAGAAACCTCCATTCAGCCCCAACACCTCTCATTAAACAACAGCATGAGGATGCTAAGCGACTGTATCAAGAACAAATGATTCAAAGAAAGATTCACATTAACAACCTTAAGGTTGGTATCTGTAAGCTAAATATGTTTGTGTAATTAGAGTTGTGTTCGTCATGGGTGTGAATGTCATGGTAACATTGGGCTTATACTGATTCCTTTGAACTGGTCTTGGTGGATTGATTGTACAGCAGACAGCTTTATTGGTTAACTTGACAAAACTAAGGCCTATTAATTTCCCATTAGTGATAATAATTGTCTACAACTGGTAGTTTCTCTTTGACAACATTTACTGGATTGGCCAATACTCAAAACAACGAGAAAGTCCAAGGAACTTAGGAAAAATCTAAGAAGGAAATAGATTTACATAAATTGGAATTTTTATGCCCATAATGAGTGTTAATAAATTTCTAGGTTGGTTGGTAGGTAGGTTACTATTATATATGTGAATTTATGTTTTGCATGAATTTGTGTATTTAGTGTCTGCAAAGGCATTTCTCTGGATGGTATTCAGTGGTGCTGGACCAAAGGCTACGTATGGGTAAGACCATGGCTCTCTATGACTGGAAGAGGCAGCTGAAAGCATGGCGGGCGTGGAGAGCGGTGGTGTGGGAAGAACGAAAGCAGCGTGAGGTGGCAAGAACAGAGGAAGCACTGCGAGTCGAAAGCAGGCAAGAACCAGAGATTGTAAACATTAAAGTAGCTCTCATTGTATCATTCAGGCCCTCGCCTACTTCCAAAATCTAGATTCAAGATTCAAGATTCTTTATTTGTCACATGCAGGTTATACAGGTACAACACGCAGTGAAATGAATCTAAAATCAAACTATTAATTGAGAGTATCTCAACAGGTCACTCACTGACTGAGAAGCATTTATATCTAGGGTGCAGTGACCGAGCAGTAATTGAGGGCAAAAAATATGATCACATGCGTATCCTCCTCCAGACAATGCCAGCTGGCTGCTGAAAGTGACCGAAGGCGGTTGCTACGGCGATGTCTGAATGAGTGGCAGCTTTGGTGTCGGACAGAGAAGGAACAACGTGAGCTTTTGGCCCGGCAGCAGGAAATCAAACAAAAGATGGCTGCCCTAATCAGTGCTGCATCAGCAGGCAAACTCAAGGCCACAGAAAGTCCAGCTTATCGGCCAATAATGGCACCACCGGAGGCACCGAACCGGACCACAGAGAAGGTGAGACTGACAAATCCTCATGTCATCAGCAACGGTGCATTCGCTTCATTAATGATTCCCACTTAACACAATCTGAAAAATATTACAGGGAGTGAAATCATGACTAAAACATCAGCTTTGATAGGCGGTGCTGAAAGCCTAATTACAGAGGCAATTACTGAGTTTCGGAGCTTAACCGAATTAGAAATTTCCCTTTTAACATTCCTCTTTGCATGAAATAAGCTGACCTTTACTCGGGCCTTCAGTCAAAGAAGGTTAGGTAAGGTCCTACTGAAATATTTACAGCTTTTTAGAGACCATGGATGATGAACAGGAGGGCAGAGACCAGATGGAAGAAATGCTGGAGAAAGAAATGAGATGTGTTAGCCAGTTTAACCTTTACAGCAAAGGGTGGTTTTCATGGTGTTTTCTTTCCTCATGTTTACTATCTGTCTCTACCGTGACTCTCTTAGAAAGTGATGTAAGTGTTACAGTTGACTGTGTGAGAGGCAAGGGTTGGACCCAAAATGCAGGGCTCAGAAGACGAGAAGTAAACTTAAAAGCAGCTTTATTCCTGAGAACTTGCAAATAACAAGGAAAAGTTATCAGGAGTAAAAGGTCCAAACCAGTAACTCTTCACAGGAAATTCACAGGGAACACAAAGAGCAGAAGCAAACTGAAGGTTTAAATACACACGAGGGAATTAGTACAGAGTGGAGAGACCCGGGGATCAAACCTGAACAGAATCTAACTAATGACACACGGACAACACAAGCACAACTAAACATAACACACATGAAATGAGGGACTAAATAAACAGGAAGCAACAAACACAGAGAACAGGAGTGAGACATGTAAACTTGACAAAGACACAAACACTGAGAACATTGGAGGGACAGAATAGAAACACAAAAGGGGACTAAAGGCACAGAAACAGAATTACAATAAACACCAGGAAAGTTGAACATAAACAGAAGGCTATGGAGCTAAACCCGAGATGAACCCAAAGACCTTTAGAACAGGAGCACGGGACTAATGGAATGAAATACCACAAAAGCAACTGCTGGAAGGTAAGGAAATAAACTAGATGCGTAAACACTAAAAAAAAAAAAATACAGAAGGAAGATCTGTAATACAAAGACAATCAAAATAAGAAAAACCCGAAACATCCAAGAAAGGTCAAAACAGCTGGTCCATGAAGAAACAGCAGTAGTTCATGGTGGAAGCCATTTTTGCTATGAGACCTTTTCTGTTAATGTATCAGTATTCTAGGAGGACAAAGTGTTAGTAAAGTTTGAGCAGCCCTGAGATACCAAGAGAAACTTTTACTGCAACTGTGCTGTCGCCCTAGGCTCTATCTGAACCTAGCTGCTATGTAAAATCCCACATTCTCTTTTTGTTGTATTCTCCTTAGGAAGATCGCTACAGCTTTGATACTTTAGCCCCAGAGACCTCTGCACTACCTCAGGAAAAGAACCCTGTGATTACCGCAGCCCGGCCCTCTCAACCGTGGCAGGTGACCCGACGCCATGCAGCACCCACAGCTGCTGAGCTCCGTAAGGCATGGCAAAGAGAGGAGGAGGAGGAGGGTGGTGCTTGCGCCCGTTCAGTATCGGTATCAACAGGCAGCAGGTTTGAAAACAGACACGCTGCCCAGAAGCAGATCATCGCACAACAGAGGAAGCTGCTGAAAGAGCAGCAAGAGCAAATTACCCGTCTGAAGCAGGAGCAGAGCATGAGGGGCTTGGAGCTGGAAATGGAGAGAGCTGCAAAAGTTACCCAGTCAACAATGCTCGGAGGCTTAAAACCTGACACCAGGGAGCAGAGGTATGTTCAGTGCTTATCACATAAACCGGTTAGCTCTAGATGAGTGTGAATCATTTTATAAGTAATACGTATTTAAAGTGTTTTTGTGTTTGTGACACCAAACAGCCAAATCTGTGTCATAAGCTGTTTTGATGGTTCCACCCTGCCACAAGGCACCGTTTATAAAGGATTTAAAAGCTGCAATTATTGGCTTTTTCACTGAATGATAAATAATTAACTAATGTTCTGCAGGTCCATTATAAGCCAAAAAGCAACTTCTCAGCCGCCAGTTTGTGCTATTAAGTTATAAATAATTAAGTCATTAATAAATGCTTTTAGTTTGTGTTTTCTGTTAGTCTATCCAGTCTGATGTTGTCAAAAAGTCTATTATAAATTTAACTCCAGCTGATAAGACTATTTCCCTCACCCATAAACCCTCTACCTGGACTACTCCATACTCTGTTATACTGCTGACACTGTAATCACTTTATTTATTCACAAACAATTACTTATTATCCACTTACTCAGCCACTTTATTTAAAATAAAAACGTGAATGTACTGTATATTGTATTTATAATCCAATTGTTATTGTCTGTGTATTCCCCTTCCTCATCTTTAATGCCATGCTGCTCTGCTGCTTCTCAATTGCCCCTTGGGGATAAATAAAGTCTTTCTGATTCTGATTCTAAATTATAGCAAAGTATAACAATAATGAGTATGCTTAGTGTCCATCTATCCATTCATGCATTACAACTTCTGTTCATTTGAGTCAGGGCTATAACATCTGATTAAGAACCCAAGGCAAGGTGGAAAAAGTCCAGATGAATTGGATGTATATAAGCTGCAAGCTACCTCTTCATGAACAGGGAAACCGGTGCCCCCTCTTGAACACCCCCCCTGCAGGAAAAGGCATTCGGTTCAGGTGCAGTGAAAGCTGGGAGCCGTGCAAAGGCAGATTCTGAGCATCATGACACTCGTGGACCGTCATTGAACAGTCTTTTCATGCTTAAAAATCCCATGCAAACATACAACTTACAAACCCCATACAAAAAGGCTCAAGCTGAGCAGGAGGCTCAAAGCCAAAGTCTGCTTGCTATGAAGACACACTGCACCACAATGACCTCCTGTAGCTTATAAATGTGTGTACAACATAAAGAAGGACAGAGCCCCCTGAAAGAGATTTGTCACAACCTGCACGTACAGTTTGGATGAAGCCAAGGAGGGATGAGCTTTCACTGTACAATATTTAAACTTGGAAATGTTCATGTTACAGATGTTGAAATTAAACCGTGCAATGGTTCCTCAGGCTTAGAGATTTAGAGCCTGTGCTGTTTAAGATGATCCCATCTACAAAATTCTTCACATACTATATTTAACCTGGATTCACACTCAGCCTTAAGTAAGACTAATTCCACACACCCCGAATTTGTTAACAGCTCTGAAACCTCTCAAGATGAGTAATCACTGTTTGTTCACTTCTCTTTCCTCGCCACAGACTAATAGCAGAACAAGTGGAAAGGTTTATTTGTGTGAACAGCTCATTAGGTAAAGTTAAAAGGAACCAATATTTCATATGTGTAGTTTGGTACTATGGTACAAATACTGTTTCCACAATATAGATGGATATAGCGGTACAAGTCGTTACCCAATAACAGCTTTTGTTATAAAAAAAAAAATCATGGAGGAGAGGATAAAAGAAACACATGACGTTTAAAACTTAGAACGAGTAAAAAGAAAAGTTTACGACTGCTACAGGTGGAATACACCATCTCCAAGTATCGTATACAGTAACATAAGAAAGGTCTGCATATTGGAGTTAATTTACACATTTACAGACAGTCTAATGCGTGTCATTCGAGTTTGCCTTTGGTCATTAGCTATCAGAGTAAGATTTGCCAGGAAAAGAATCAGACAGACTTCTGACAGGCCTTTATTTCTGTTGCAGGGCACAGAGAGGGACTGGAGAACCTGACAGTCAGAGCAAACCTTCAAGGAAATCTGTCACGCTACAGACATGCCCCCACCCACTCATCACAGGTCAGTATGAAAAGTAGCCCATTGTGCAGGGGAACGTGCACACGTTCACACACACCTACATAAAAGCAAGCACGGAAAGTTCATTTATATCTCCAAAAGATGCGGCGAAGCACTGCTGTAGCTCTTTTATTCAGGAAATTAAGTGACTCCGAGTCACACGTGTGAACAGATTACATTTGTGGGCATAAGGTCCGATGTCTTCGTGTTCAGAATGAAAAGCATAAGACAGAAATGTTCATATAACCAATCATTGGACTGCTATGGAAGAAAACTTTGTCATCCACTCACTTTCCCTCACTCTCTCTGAAGCCATGGAGGCCCGAGCACGTCAGAGAGCAGAGCGAAGGAAGGAAATTGAGGAACTCAAGAGGAAGAAAGAAGAGGAAAAGCTGGTAAGCTGAGAAGTCATTTTTTTTGCAGCAGCAGAGTGTGTGTGTGAATAGGTGAATGAGAAACCGACAGTAAAGCAGTGGAACCTAGCTAAGGTTAAAATGCACTCCATAAGTGTAGACCTCTTACCATTTTTATTTTTGGACCTCCAAACCAGCTATCGTTACAAAAAACAAACAAACACACACATCCAAATTTAATGGCAAACACAACTTTCAGGCTCAGATGAAAGCTGCTGAGGAGCTCAGGCTGAGGGAGGAGGAGGAGGAGAAACGCAAAGCAGCAGAAAGGCGACAGGAGGAGAGAAGGCTGGAAAGAGAGGTGAGGTGTTTTTCATATTTTATGGATGTTCGCAGAGAAGCTGAACTTCGTGGGTCTGAGTACAAGAAGTGGTTCTCTCATGTGACTCCCTGCAGAACATTAAAAATAATCTTGCTTTGTGTTTCTGCTCAGAGGGAAGAGGAGAAACAGAGACAACTGAAAAGGCAACGGGAGCTGATGGCACTGGCCCGTCAACACCACTGCAGAACGTTGTTGCTGCGGCGGGGCCTGGCGCCATGGAAACGCCTCATTCAGCTTGGACAAGCCAGCGTGGAGGTAAATCACCTGTCCTGTCCATTTCAGCTGTCAGCATACAGCGGAGTACAGCGGGAGCCAGCAAGTACTATTGTATTACTGGCTGTGAGGAATAAACTAAAAACATTTATTTGAGGAGAAAGCTCTGCAAGCACCTCCAGCCTCACCATTATCGCTGAATAACAAAGCCCAGAAGGGAGACATTTTGACCTTCAAAAGTAAATACTGCTCAAAAAAACCCCCCATAAAGTCCAAATACACGCAGCATTGATTTGCATAACAAAAGGCCCACCTGGCTAGACACAAAGTGAAGAAGAGCACAAGAAATACGTGCATCTGCTATCTAGAAAGCAGCAGTGCAATGACAACTGCAGTCTGCTAAACCTTTTGACTTTTCTGCAAATGTATTTATGCATTCGTTCTGTATTTATTCTTGTCGGTGATGAAATTTTCCTTTGCACATTGATCCACTTAATAATATATCATCGCATCGGTGCTATATTTTCCCTGGCTGTAAAGCACTTCCAGGTTAATAATTAAATAATAAGTGTACAATTAAACCACTCACTGCGCCTCCACAGCAAACCCACTTTAACACCATTAATGTGTTAAAGTAGCAATTGTGAGCAATGTGCACAATAACTGATAATTGTGAGCAATACACAAACTGCTCAGGTTTAAAAAAATACATAAAATACCGTCACTCAAACACCGAGCCAAAGGCAAAACTACGCTACACTTTGAACGTGAAAGTGCAGAAGGAATATGTCCAAACAAAAGCGAGTGGCACAACTTTCTAGCAGAACTCCCTCGACACCATCATTATTTCATCGTCCAAATGTTCCTGTCTTAGCAAAGCTTAACAAATGAACACAGAAAATCTTTTGTGTTCATGTTTCAGAGCTCAATTTAAAACCTCACCGTTTGGATGCAAGTATAGAGCTTTTCTACCTGGCACATATGATTGAGTTTACATTCACGAGTGCACACTGGTGCTTTTTTCCCCTCTCTTTCATTCCCTGCCAGCTGGCTGAGCGTCATCACAATGTTGTCCTCCTGAGGCGGTGCACATTAGGCTGGCAGCAATCAGCAAGAGAGTCTGTGTCTGACAAAGAAGCTTGTGCTGACCAACTGCACCAGCACTTTTTGCTTCGGAGGAGCTTAACCTGCTGGAAAAGGGTGCGTATACACCTGCACACATACACACCGTCCATGGCTGACTAAAAGAAACACCTTTTTCCTAATCTCCTCTTCTGCCTACTTAGTGATATTTTCATTTTCCCATCCTATATGGGTGAAATGTTAGGGGAAGTAACCAAGCCCTGTGCCTCTGTTTTGCTGTGTGTGTGTTTGCTGGCGTCACTTGGGTCTGCTTGCGAGAAGGATCTATACAAATCAGTACGAAGTTCTTTCCTATCACGAAGCATTCCTGTGCTCATAGGACTTCTCTCTCCCTGCTGATAATAAACCATCCACAGGGCGATATGGGTCACTGACCAGCTTGATGAGTATGAAAATAATGAAAATCATCTGCTGTGACCTTCTGAGTCACCAGATCCCAGTCATCACCCACACTATCAGAAAAACATCATATAAGGAGGCAATCAAAGCTTGTATTAGATCCTTTACTTTTTCATCCATCTTTTATATCCTGATTTCTTAGTGTGTGTGTGTCACACTTAGAATCAAAAGAACTGGTAGATTTTAACAGTGTGTGAGTGTGTGTGAGTGTGAGTGTGTGTGTGTGGGGGGGGGGGGGGGGGGG
>VUQR01024275.1:26219-39280 GCA_015108515.1 Hemichromis elongatus
TGCTTGAAACAGAGAACACAAGTGAAACAGTACTTGTTAACTTTGAGAACAAACAAAAAACACACAAAAAAACAAAAAACAAACAAAAAAAAACATGCTGGTGCTTGTTTTACTGGGGAAAACCAAAACTAAAACTCCATCGATCTGCTATTTATCAAAGGATGAATATGTAATATGATCTTTTCACGTCCTTTTCTAATGAGTTCATAACCCAATATATGAGTAGGACTACAAAATAAATGCTGGTAGAAAAATCCCACATGTCTTTCATTTTCTCCACAGGTGGGAGTGGGGTCAGTTTTTTCAGGTGGGGCTAGCTCAGCTCACTGTTTCAACCGCTGCCTCACCCTCCTCCACCTTGCTGCCTTTGCCCATAGACTTCATTTTGTCCATGATGTCAGTGAACGTCTCCTTCACCGTCTTCTCCAGGAGCCAGCCCTCGCTCTCGCTCTCTGGATCCTCCGGATTAGCAAGGTTAGACAGGGAGCTGTGGACGTACTGCATGCCCGCAGTCACACTACCCTGCAAGGTACAGGAACACAGATCTGATAAATGTGAAATGTAACCATGACACATGAAAGAGAAAGGTTAAGAAGGGAATTTATTACACGCTTGTGCTACAACAATTTGATTGAAATTCAAATTTAATAAGAAAGATGGAGAAATGATATCATATAAAGAAAACAATTGCAATAAAGTTAAACAAATGTTGTTTGTGATTTAGAACATAATATTATTGAGCCAATTAGCAGAGGATATCTAGAAAAAAATCTGTATTGTCATCATTAGTGGCGATGGAACTTTTGAATCAGGGCTAAGCAAAAGTATCACCATTGCTCAGCTCCAAAGCCTGTTCAACAACATTATTTTTTTCTTGGACTATACTTAAGTAGCATTGGATTTTTCAGTTAAAAATAACATTTATTTATCTTTCACTGGGTCCTGGTGCTGCATGATGCATGATTTTTTCTGATTGGCTGCCCTGCCCAAACAGAAGATTGGTATAATAGGCGGTGTCCACAGCCTGAGCTGTTTGAATGGGATGCCCACATTTGAACATCCCCTCTTTAGGACATCACACAAATGCAAAAGTATAAAAATGGAGCATTCAGAGCGGACTTAGGATGACCTCATTCTTATAATTCTGCTATGTCGTTGTGTTTAATATGACAAACCAGGCATAATAAGGCCACTGTAATGTGTCGGTTGTATAGTTGAAGTTTTGCACTCATGGATGCTAAAAAAGTGCTGCAGCATAACAACACTGATTACTTAAGTAGAAATGTAATCAATAATGCTCTTTCAGATAAATTAACAAATCCTTTAATTAAATGGAAAATGGCAAAATGGAAAATATCTGATGTTTTCCAGTGCAATAATTTAAACTTCAGAATTTCAGGTTCACTAATAATTAAAAAATGGCTTCACCTATTATTTTATATATTTTCTAAATGCTTAGAAATGTTTATAAATAGGACATAAGAAAGATATTACAACTTTACATCTTTCAGCAAATGTATCTGAGTCAGAAAGTGTGTAATATACTGTAAATGTGTTGTTTTAAGCCAAATATTCAAGCAAGGAAAATGAAATTAAGAGCTTTTCTAAATTCTTGAAGTAATCTACAGCCTATAGGGCTAACATCTCATTAGGACAGTAAAGATCCAGTTACTGTAAATGGAGACATCAGATCAGGAGATCAGACTGCTGGAAATAAGTATTTCCTTGTCACCTCTTGAAGATTAACCCATATGTGTCAGCACAGAGATGCTTGCATAACTCCTCTTTTAAATCTAGGATTCCTCCGAGCGTGCATCTGATTAGCTAAAGCTGTGTTTTTAGAACAAACAATTTTTCTGGGGCACGGACGTTATCTGTATGGCTCTATTTACTGTCTCCTCGAGGTGATGCAGGAACCCAAACAATTTATATCATCACTGTGGTCACTGGCTTCACAGATTCACCTGTACATGTCTATTTGTTCTGCAGAATGATAAGCAGATAATTTGGCTTTAAAAAACAACAACAGATGTTGGCAGTGGAGGCCGAGGAGAAAGTTAAAGAGAGGAAAGAGGACACACATGGCTATTACAGGTTTAGGTAGAAAGTAGCAGGTGAGAAACTGCAGGTGAGCTCAATCATGCCAAAGGTGGCGCAGGGTAACTCGATAGTAGGGCAGGAGAAAAGATATTTAGGTAAAGAGGATAGTGGTGTTTGGGAAGGAGCTACAGTAAGTGGATATTACTGATAGCGTGGGCAGACTGTGGAAAGAAGGGAAGAAGCAGCGATGGAGGAAATGGATGGGAGAAATGCCAACTAGGTCAAGGCTTTGCATGTTTATTCACCTGATTTCCTGCTAGCTAAACATTAAAGACTTTCTCTCAATTCCAGTCATTTAACTGAAAATAATCTAAAAAAGAAAATGCAGAACAGTATAAAAGTGATTAAAAATCTAGTCGGATACAGGTACAGTATTTGAGACTTAAGAAGGCTATTGTCACTTTTATCTGCTTGATTCCGTAAGGTGAGCAAGGGAGCAGGTATGTTATAAGTTGGTGTCTATTTTTATGCCCACTATGCAACTGGAACCAATGTGATAATGTAACTTGAGAATTTCAGTAAAAATAAACTGAGAATTAATTTTTCTTGAAGAAAAAAATCAACATATTTATTTCCAATTGTTCTTCCAAAGTGACTCTTGCAAAGTGAAATGTAGGCCTGTTAGAGACTGTCTAATCTACTGCATGGAAGAGAGTTGGAATGAAGTCATAGGTTAAGGACAGAAGGGGAAGTTAACCAGTTGCCAAACCAACCAATTTGTCTTAGTTCATGTAAAAATTAGAAGTACTGCTTGAAAACACTTAGACACATAAATATCTCTGATTTGTCAGATGGAATGGGCTGTATTATCTGTATTATCATTCTGAACATAACAATTTTCCAGATTATTTCTCATTTCAAATGCAGTTTTTCCCTGTTCAGAATTCTTTGGATGTTAACAGCCCATTGGAAATATGGAAAAACATTGCCTGGTGCCCATTTTCCTGTGAGCTGTTTCTATTGTAGGCTCCACCAAGGGTAGAGTAGTACTCAAAAGAACAGTCCGTGTTTCTGATTAGAATAACTAACATACCTGCCTAGCATTGATTTAGCTATCAGCAGGGTTGTTGCTATTTCCAGATATTGATTTGCCAAGCTTATCAAGAAGCAGACCGGCTGTTGGTATCTTCAAACAAGCCATTACTTGATGAATGGTTTTTGTTATCCATGTATCTAGCTTAAGACAAATATGGTCTTTTCTGTAATAGGGGTGACAACAACAATATTTTGTGCATGTAAGGTCACTGTTGCATTTGAGGGATTTAAAAAAAAGCCCATTACAATTGAAACACTCAGCAACTCTCAAGCTGGGTCTTCTATGGGTTATTTTCTTTCTATTGGAGTAGATTAATGAGGACGTACTGTTTGCAGTACTTAATTAGACATTTATGCTTCATTTCCATTCCTTCATGGAGCGGATAGTGCATGGATTGTCCTAACTTTTAAACTTTTAAATGAAGATGAAAAAACCTACATTTTCCAACTAAGAAGTGAACATTGTTTCGGTTAATATTTTTATGTAAGTCTGTGGCGCTGACCTCCAACATAGTGACCAGTATCACCAGGGCTCCGATGGTGTTCATCATGCCGCCATAGTAGGACAGCAGGGCATCGCGGCATCCCCGCTTCCACACGTTGAGATCCTCTGTGTAATGGTCATAACTGTAGTGGGCAGAGTTGTTGGTCATCTGTGCCTGAATGCAGGGTCTGGGGGAACTGGGGTTACAGCAGCTGAAGGGCACTCCATCCATCAGATACTGGCCATCAACATTACTGCCAGTGCGGCTAGAAAGATGAGGAACAGTATCATGTTACAAAGGGTTGGTGGTAAAGATGATGTTAAAGGTCAGCAGTGAGCTGTTACTTGAATTAGCAAGCCTGTGTTAGACTTCCCTTCTTTTGGATTTAAATGGAATCCATACATTACTGCAGGTCATAAGGGGTTGTATTAAATTTTGCAGTACAATTATCCTTAACAATAAACAACAATAAATCACCTAAACAACCTTCACAAAGCTAGCCCGAATTGGCCTTCAGTCATCAGCAAACATCTTCCATCACACACTACTGTTTCAAAAATTTCTCAAGGAGTACATCTGAAGAACTGCAATAAGCAAGAAGGCAGGCACTCAAATATTGAAATTAGAATCATTGCTCAGTCCGAGTAGCTGATCTTGACTGTGATTGAGAGTAGTAGGTCAATGGAAAGACAAGTGTAATTGGATCACAAAGAACTGGGGGGTGTCAGATATGTATTGGTTATTTCTAGAAATGTCACCACCTACTTGAGCTTTCCAAATTATGACCGAGACAACTTGTTGGTCAAAAGCACAGAGCATACAAGAAAGAACAATTCTGGAGTTATTGTTACTAAGAAAGTTGGCAGTGAATGTGATATCATGCATGTATACGTACAGCAAAGACCTGTAATGGCTTCACAGCAACGCTGACCCCAAATGCTGACGAGTTAGAGAACTCTGAAGCACAGCTGTGTCCTGTTTTCATGATAACGCTGTTGTCCTTTGTTTATGCTAATGTGAGCATCTCTGGCTACAAATTTTTTGACTGGCAGTGCTGTTGCTGGAGTGCTGCCATGTCCTCTGCTGATTGGACAAGACGCTGGTTCATGAAGGACAAGGCACTGTAATCCTGGAGATTAAACACTAATTATGTCCCAGCACAAAAAACTGTTTACAAAAAGTTAAGTGCTGCTGGTTGGCCGTGACATAAACAGGCTACTACAAAGACCTCTTATAGGACTTAACTGTATCTTTTTTCTGCAACCTTTCACTAAAGACCAGATATTCACATAAAAATGCTCCCAGATCTCTTCTCTGACACTAAGAACACATCTCCACTATAAACTATAGCGGTCACCATTTCTGCTATGGTAATCTTCAGTGGATGAAAGTAAGTATTACGCCTGATCTGATCTACCTTCATTTCAAATCCACTTATACTGAACTCTAACATTTGCACAGATCACCCCACCTCAGCAGCTCGGTGCACATAGGTTCAATGGCAATCCAGAAACCTTCATTTTACTTCAACATTATACATTAAATATCTCTGCAACTTTTAAAGCTTACAATAAAGGATTTAACTTTTAAAATCTCTGTCACTTACTCTCTGACTTCCTTTGAGCTGAAGTCCAGGTAGCGGTTGCTGACCCACTGAATCTCAAACCAATCTCTGTAGTTGTCATTTCCACAGCAACGAAACTCAATCTGCATCAAGTCCAGGGTCCTCTTCATGTAGCAGCGTCCCGGTGTGTCGGTGTCCTTGTAGTACCTCATACCATTCCTCAACCCTTCAGCCAGGGTGAACTGCATAGGGATTCTCATCAAAAAACACAGCAGGGCCGTGACAAGCAGCAGGGCGTTGAATACCACACAGAATACCAAGTAGGTCTTCAACAAGGGCTTCCACTTTGCAAACTTTTCAGGGTCCAGTGAGTCATAGCACACTTTGCCTCCAAAGGCGTTGATGCTGCAGGCTATTAGGCCCATGAGAATAAGCAGATTGGGCAAAAAGTGGCTTTCATTATTGTCCATAAGTTCCGAGCGTTTTCGCAGCTCGATCTTAAAGAACAGACCCATGCTGAGGACCAACACGCCAGCCAGCACAGCAAACCAGTACATGAACCACACTGTCTGAGCCAGCTTTACTCGCTTTTTCAGATCAAACTTAACTGGCAACAAAGCCATTCTTCAATTCCTGATGTGTCCTTGCCTGTGAAAAAAAAAAAGGAGTTCCAAGATTTCCCCTTCGGTTTAGATAAAGTTCTTGTATAAGCCAACCTGCAGTTCCCTGTTTGTTTGAAATCAGTATATCCTCTGGCTGGTCCAAAAGAACAGAAGAGTCAGTTCAGTCTGTAATCCATCCTATGGCAAAAGAACAGCTATAAAGAACTCAGGAGAACAGCACAAGAGCCTTATTTTAAAGGTTCTTCTGCACCATTGTGTCATAAACTTCAGTGTTTAAAAAGGTTTATTTCTTCAAACCTTTACAGGAGAGGCTAATGTTGCGTTCTCTCAAAGAGGTTGAGGGTGGCCGGGGATCCTCATGATTAAACTCAAAGTTGCAGTACGTCATGCTAAGTCCCTGTAAGCAGCCTGATCCAATTTACAGAAGATGAGCCTGATCGTAAGCTGCTGCCAGGGGCCATAATTGGTTTGAGTGTTCATGTGGTCATGGTTGCCTCGATCAAACACATCAGGAGCAGCACAAGTTTGAGCAGATGGTTGACAAAGATAATGGACATGACAGTAGGACTAATGATGGAGCCTAATCATTCATAGGTACAGGGTCCACAAGCTCAACACAAACCAGATGTCTTCACAACGCAGCAAAAACACTGAGTTAATAAAGCCCCACTATCACATTTACAGAGACAAATTTCAGGCTCACATACTGGAGTTTCTACCATGACTTTACTTTGGTAGTAATTGTTTAATAAATCAAGACACCAAACAGTGAAAAACTGGACAGAATAAAATGTAGCTTAAACATTATTATAAATGAAAATTCAATGTTTTTAGTAAACTTTGTCTGGCAAGCCAATAAAAAAATATTCCATTCCTTTCATTGATGTTCTTGTTGTCACTTGCTATCTTGGCAGTTAGACCCAACACAGTGGCTGGCACATACACGAGCCAGATACTTATGCTGATCAAAGCCAGGCCTTTCCCTGAACGGTCTATTCTTCCTTCTCCTTGTGGCTGGATGTGATAGCTGCAGCGTTGCTAAATGTTTACCAAATGCAATTAGAACACTTGTCATAGACACAAATGTCATGGCAGAACCAGGTATTCAAAGATTTATTTAAACTGTTAGCCAAAAGCACTACTGGTTTATTCAGTCGTGTCTTGTATAGTCTACAACCTACGTGAACGACTTTAAATTTTAGGTAGCAGCTGCCAAAAGCTCTTTCTTCTCTACTTCATGAAATAACCCTTGATAATATGACTTGTGTTTAGCAGATAATACTCTTTATTACGCTTTATTTCAAACTGTCCACTACATTTTATATTATCAGATATTTGCTGTGATTTTTTAACTGCATTATTTAAGCTATTTTATTTTATTTATTTGTTTTATTAAATTTTAGTAGCCATTTAACTCTGTATTGCCCATTTATTCTATTATCTTCAGGTTTTTCATAGCATTCCATTTTTGTTTCCTTCTTCTTTTTTGGCTTTTTAAATGGTTTAGACTGTATTTCAAATTAAAATTAACACATCGAGGTCTGTTCTTTTACTATTTTTCTTATCCCCCTTTTTTTGTGTAACTTACATTGGGTTTATGTGGTTTTCCATGCTGCCAATCAGCAGAACATTTAGCAATTCTATTTTTTGAGATATTTTGCTATATGTTTAATGATTTGGCTGGTTTAACAGTATTTTTTTTTTTTTTTAATTTTTAGCGCTTTAAAAATTCTGTTCTAGTGATTGCACGGATTTTCAAAAATGATCACAAATGTATCAAATGCACAGTTTTATTTAATGACACATATCAGTGTGACAAAAATCAACAAGATCTTAATTTCTTTTCTGGAAAGTAATTCTAAGTGTAATGAGGGACTGCTTTGATTATGATGACTCCCATTTTCTTCTTTTCAGAAATCATTATTCTTGACTAACAGACTACTGAGAGTGCTCGGTCTCCACCACCACTGCGCGCTCTTTTAAGAAAGCTTTACATTTGCTTCACAAACACTTAGACTGTTTAATCATGACCATTGCTCAAATAAGACTATTTGATGCTGAAGGAAACTCTTATGACTTTAATTTTAGTGGAAATTAAAATAAATCTGCAGGAATTTTTAAAGGCAGAGTCGGTAGAAAACAGAGCCTGAACTATAACAAACGTACAAATAAAACTAATAGAATCAGCATAGCATAGAAGTTTACGACATAAACAGCTACACAAGAGAATACCTAATGACTTTTCTGGAATGAAGCTGGGGAGGTTTTCAAAGAAGCCATCCAAAGTTGGATCAGACTCAACCGGTTTGATTTCCTGGGTTGCCTCAGTAGTGAAAACACCCCTCGTGATATTAATGATGCAATTCCATGGCTAAACGCAGACCATAGATAATGATTGAGTATATTTTGGCCTCTTTATTCTCCCAGACCTTACTCTTCCTCTACTATGTTCCATTTATTATTTTGCAAAATTTCCTGAGTTAATAAGTACACATGCAGTATGTATTTCTGAATATTTGGTCTGTTTACACACCTCTTCATAAATGTGGTGAATAGACTCAAAACTTCACATAAACTGTCAAAATCTGCTTGTTATTGAATTGGAATAATTAGATGGTTGATATCAATAGTGATAACATGTGACTAATCATGGGAGTAACACAATCTTTTTTCTTTCTCTGGTGTGAGCGCAAACCGAAAATCTTCATGTTTTGGTCTGTTAGATAAAACAAGTGATTCTGACAAACTCAGTCTGTTCCAATGCCAAACTACTTGAAATCTGCATTTGAGCTTAGACTCCTTAGAACCACATTTATTTTGGGGGGAAAAAAACAAACATCAGAAACATTGAACCATTATTTCAATATATTAATGAAAATTTTATCCATATTATAAAATGGACATTAAATGTGCATTCTGGCCGCAAGCAGTTCATGTGAAATTTCTACTGCCATTTGTTTTAGTGCAGTATGTCATTAAAAGTCACATTCTAGGAGTCCCAGTTGACTTTTCTGTCTGCTTCTGGAATAACAGTCCAGTTTGGGGAAGGCGTTCCAGCAGCAAGCCAGTTGAAGTCATCCACCTGACTCCAGTTGTTTCGGGCCCTGTCCAGCCCAGACACAGTGAAGTCCTCTTCCAGGGTGGGATAAGACCATGTGAAAGGGGCAAAACTCACTCCGCGACAGTCTTCTATGATGGCTCGGCTGGTGACGTGCAGGTACACCTGTGTGCCGGTTGTGTTGTGGGTCCGCAGCTGCTGACAGGGGAAGGCCAGCACGCTGTTTCTGCAATTATCTACAAAAACTGAACTGGACACTGGCCCACACAGGATCTCACAGCCATCGATGTGTTTCAGGTGCAGCGTGCTGGGGGAGCCGAACAGATGGACTTTGCAGTTGGTCAGGTGAGTGAGAAGCACATCTCGTTTTTGGATCGCTTCAGCCGTCTTGGTCAGAAACTCACTGGTCACGTTGGAGAAGCCGCACTGCTCAGGGGGTGCTGCTCTATCTACTTGGGTCCTACCTCTCTCTACAGTTGTGCCTTCATCACGGGGAGGAGGATGAGCATCTTGTGCAGAGGCTTTATCTGCTGCCTTGGTGCGAGTTCGAAAAGCAAACCTCTTCCTGGGCAAAGCCTCCTCTTTGGTCTCAGAGAGCGAGGTTTGGAGTTTCTGGAGAGCAGCCTGGGCTTGCCTGAGCTCGTACTGCGTTAGAAACTGCATGCTGTCATTCAGAAACTTTTGCAGCTGGAGAGTTTTGGCAGTGGCCTCTTCCAGTTTCTCAGTCACCACAACGCGCTCAGCTCCGGAGCAGCTGGACAGCAGCTCCTCTATACACGCCCGCTCCCTGTTGAAGGCGCTGGAGAAGTACTCGCTCTTCTCCTCGGCGACAGAATGGCTCTCTTTAGCCTCCTTCCTCCGCTCGGCATCCTCTATCCTCGCCTGGTGCCGCTTCTGAAGTCGCTCTTGTATCTTGGCCGCCCCATTTTCACCAGAAAACCCATTTTCCTCGTTACCTTCCATCACATCTTCCATAATGTCGCACTGTTAGTTGTGGAGGAAGTGATGACGCTCTTCTTCGTGACTTTCTCAAAAGCAACATAAAGACTGTGGCACACCGCCACCTGCTGGATCGGAGCTTCTAAACTAATTTAAAAACTGAGCAAAAGATATTTTAAACAGGAAAACATGAAACAAAACCTACAATTTAACCACCAAAATATATTATTTCATCTAAATATGGTCTCTTTATAAGCTTTGACAGACTTGTTTGCCTTTTAAACAAAAAGAAACAAAATATTTGAGTCCAGTATCTGACTAATTATAACAAATGGGCTTTTTTTTTTTTTAACCCTCTGTGTAATAGAATATATTGTGTATATTAATATTAATAATATGCATTTAATGATACTGCTCAAGCAAATGTTTTTGTGTAGGTGGGTCTTTTCATCATTTTAAAGTAAAACAAAATAAATAAAGATGAGTAAATACCTAAAATTTGCATTATTTTTTTTAATTGGTTTTCCATTCAGTAAAACAACAAACAACCTTTTTATTTTTTCATATTACCTTTATTTTATCTACACTGCTCCCTACAGTTTACCTATATCTATTGTGTATTTTTATGAAAAACATTACAGATATAGAAACCAAATAAATTTAAGTAGCATGTCATTTACTCATCTATCATTTACTGTAAGGTCACACCCCCCTGGCGGACAGTTGCTGTGATGATTTAATGAATCAAAGACTAAAAGTAATCAGAGCTATAAAAGTATTAGATAAAGATATGAAAGTAAATATCAAAGTATTAATATAAAAACCATTCGCACTAATTAGTGCAATTCATGTATAGAAATATGGGGGATTTACACTGAACTTTCTTTAACCTTTTTATAATAAAGACAATATCATTTTTAGTAAAAAAAAAAAAAAAAGTGTAAAATGCGATTGGGTTACATATATATATATAAAATGTACAAAGTGTAATAAATGCTTTGCTTTCTTTTAAAGTCTGGCTGCTTTCTGAATACGAAATGGGCTTCTCAGAAGGTAACTAGGCATACCTGAGCAACATCCAGGTGTGGCACACACAAAGGCCCGCCCTCTACCGTTGGCAGTGATTAATTGTAATAACGTAAATCTGCTATTTATAAAGACAGAGCCACGTGTAATTATAATTCACATAAGCATTAAAATTAGTTTATTAATTATTTGCGGTTGTTTTTAATATTTCGTATTCAAATTCATGGGGCCATATGCAGCCGTCGAGGACCGCTGATTTCGCTGTGTGCACTACCCCAACAACAACCCGTGCGGTGATGGCGAGGAAACCCCGTTGACAAGGCACTGCTTTTTCATGACGGTGAGTTTCCCTTTGAGTGTATTATAATTTTGTGATAAAAATTTCAAGGAAAAAACACACACAACCTCCTTCCTCCCTTCCTTCAGGGAGGGAAGAGAGTTTGAGCGGAGAGAAAAATCTATCCGAGACAGAGCAGGGACAGTGAGAAAAATATATGAGTGGGAGAGGGAGAAGGAGGAGGAGGAGAAGGAGGGGGGGAGCAAATTAAAAGTTGCCAAATGGAGATATTGGGTTTCAAGAAGGAGTGAGACAGGAGTAAAAGGGTTTGCCTCTTTTTGAGTCGTCTTTATGTTATGCTAATCGGGATAAATATTTATGGCTCGACGCGGTTTTAGCCCTTTTCGACGGATTCTGGCTTTCAAAATAGGCGTCGTCATCGTTGCCGCGGCTAGCTAACCAGCGCAGGCCGACGTTTAAAGTTAAAATTGCGGCGGAGCCGTCGAGTTAAAGACCCGAGCAGGACACGGACTGGGGACAAAGTCCCAGGTTGAAACGCGTCGATTCTGCTATATCGAGGCAAAAATGTGACGTTTTTCATGCTGGCAGACGAGCCACATAGAGGACAAATGAAAGCCTTCCCCAACAGAGAAAGAAAGAGCACGTCAGCGACGACGAGCGTTTTGTGCTGCTTGAATGCGATTATCACTCTCTGCCGATTCAGTCTATTTTTGGAAATAAAACTTGCAAGCTGTACATTAGCCGTGTTTTTGTGCGGCTTTAACGGCGGGGACTAGCCGTGGATTTGCGTCGAAGAGCACGTGCTGTGCTGGATTTCGGTGGCTGTGAATTTGAGCTCAAAATTAGACAAAAATACGTAATAGGAAATGCCGATTTGTTTGATCAAAACTGGCATTAAAGCTGCAAGTCTGACGATATGGAGCTAGATCAAATTATATTTTGTAAAGGTTATTCTGGCCAGCATAAACAGCTCGGTCATTTCATTTTTAATGTAGCTAACGTCACAATTTGAGGTGGTCGTTTGTAAATGTAAACATGTTGGATTTAAAATGATAATATAGATTTTTACAGTCCGTAGTTGAAGCCTTTTTTTTTTGTAAAATATTTATGGCTTGGTTTCCGTTGTTTTTGTCTGGGAACCTCGACATGGTTCTCTGTAACATTTCAAGTTTCGAAGGACAAAGGACACTCGCTTGCTCGACGAGAAAATGTGTTATTTACTGTGGACACACACAAAACACCGTGATTTTCCTGCGATTTAACCCGCTCAAGCTGGCTTTGTTTGCCTTAAAATCCAAACACAGTCCGTTTAAACGGCCTAATTTGTGCAGCAGCCCTGTCCTGTCTTTGTTCTCGCTCAACCAAAGATGGAGGCTCAACGTGGCTCTGCTGTAAAGACAGCCTATGGCATGGTAACAGCCATTTTGTAGAGTTGCTGTTGCCTTTCTTGGGAAAGCAAAACCTACAATTCCTCAGTCACCTGCAAACACACACACACACACAGCAAAATAAAGTTGAATGTGATTTTATTCACATGCTCTACTAGTAATTACATGACTTTTTTTTAAAAAAATGATCTGATACAGTAAATAAAACAGCCACAACCATTTACTTCCACATTGAGCCATTTAACTGCCATTGAAAAAACAAACCCTAAATCCCCAATTATTAAGTAGCACCAAGCTGACTGACTGACACAACATAAAGCCAATACCTCTTTCAATGCAGAGATGAAACCCAGAACAACAACGAGAACTATAATGTATAAATGTTGCAGGGTGGGGTTATTTACACTCAAATACTCTTTTTCACTCTGCACAGTGGAAAGACAACCAATGTGGGACAGCAGAGGAGCTTTATGGGTGGGAGTTTGTCATAGCTAAGCATTTGTAGGAGGGGATGAAGGCCATTCTGTCCTTATGTACTGAATAGC
>VUQR01024275.1:39300-52751 GCA_015108515.1 Hemichromis elongatus
GAAAAGAAAAACATACCCCCCCCCCCCCCCCACACACACACACACACTTCCTGTCCACACCCCTGTTTCACACTTGAACCATTCTTTTATCTAGCACCTGCCTGCTCTGTCTCACGCCCCTTATCTGACATACATGTCCAGTTATGTAGTTTTACTAAATTAAGTTTCTCACCCTGCAGCCCAGCCTTTTGCAGGAAAGAAAGGGTGTTAAATGACTGAGCCCATGCTTCCTGCTGGAAATCTGTGAGTGAAATGTCTAAAAACATGCCAACCATTTAGAGCTCAAGCACTCCTAATTTAGAGTAAAGCAAAAAGAAGTTATGTATTAAGTTTTACTTCACTGTTGAGTGATTAAACCTCAGCGTGTCCCATGTCCTCACCTGCTGTCCTTCCATACTCTTCCAGGTGTCATGGATGATGACGACGATCGCCGTCTTCTGGATATTTTAGGGTAAACATTATAAAATCATAAAATCTGCATGCACTGAGTTTCGAATTCATGTAGCCACACCTCGGGCCGCATATTCAGCTGCCTTTTAAATCTGTGTTACAACTATCTGTAGGATCTGGTTTTTTTTGTTGTTTTTTTTTTCGGTTTTTAATCTTTCATTGAATAAGGGAAGTGAAGATTTTATTGGTCACAATCTCGAGGCACGTGTAGTAAAGCAAATGTCGGGGAACTTTAAAACCGCAGATAGTGACACAAATAAAAAAAGATGTTGCTTCTTTATCCTTTTCAGAGATGTAGATGCACTGAATGACTATCTCCATGGCAGCAACAGCAAGTCTGTGAGTGACAAAGTGAATTCAAAGTTTGTCTGAATGACTTCCTTAGAAATGTTCCTTAAACACCAGAATTACCCAAGTCCATTCACTCGCTTCTCTTTTGTTCCTGCAGATTGAGGAGGATGATGTAACAAACGCAGCTTATGGGTCTGATGGATCCCTCTTTGGTAATGACACAGTGAGTATACCTACGATTACCTTGATCCAAGCCAAACCATAAGGCGATTTTGTTACGGGTCATCATTAGGAGTGGGTGATAAAATGATAACGATAACTACCGGGGGGTAACTTTTCCTCAATAGAAATATGAGACAGCACAATATAAAGTCAATGGAAATCATTCCATCTATGTTTTTGACAGACAACACAAAAGGCCAATGACAATGACAATAGCGCTACACTGAACCAATCATGTGGTTGGAGCTATGTTTAGACAAAGGCAGGTAACATCATGGACTGCTTTTGGATCTGAAGCAGTGCTATCCCAGCACAATGTACAGTTTATCTGCAATTACCTGCACAATACAGTGCACACACAGTACAAGACTTTCAGTTCTACACACTTGTGTGCCTTATGACAGAAAAGGAAGAGAGCGAGCGGCATGACAAATGCAGCAACCTATTTTAATCGGAAAAGACTTGATGCCAGTAACAACAGTTAAGAACGTCAAATTTAGGCTGGTGATTAAAGGAAGTGATCCTCGTTACTAGCTGTGAACAAACAACACTTTTCCCAGCTGTACAGGAGTGTAGAGAGACAGCTGTGTCATACTTCACTGCCACATCATTTGTGGTCAAATCGCACGTCTAAACTATATATGAGCTTCACTGTCCACTTCATTGAGATAGTACTGCACTTGTTGTGCCTTTAAAATGTCTTTATTTATTGCCTTGGAGCATAAGCAGACCTCAGCTGAGTGAATATCTCTGTTTTTTATGCTCTGTTAAATTTGATAGTTTCTTAAATTTGTATTGAGGGTTTGTATAGAACTTTTTTGGGGGTCTGTTTATTTAAAGACAGTTTGAACATATAAAAACTAATGAATACAGTGTGGTTTATTGAGATTTTATTTTGTATTAATATCTGTTATTTGAACTAACCAAAGCATTTTCAGTTCGTTTGTGTTCTTCTGTAATAATCCAGTATGATATTAGTATTTTATGTTCTATAATACATTTTCATGTTCAACTTTTGACAGAAATTTAAAAGTATTAAAAATAAAATTAGCCATATATCTTAACGTAGGTGTAAAAAGAAGCCTTTGAGCTTGACACCAGATATGTAGTTCACAAACAGTGAACTCAAACAGTTCTCCATTTTCTTGTCTCAATACTTCCTTCAGACTGGCTCCAACACTGGCCTCAAAGATGGCTCTTCTACAATGGGTGAATTTGGCGAGGATTCGACCGGGGCAGGCCTCCAACTCTCTAGCAGTCTCTCATTTATCGAGGATGAACTGGGGCCTGAATCCTCCCCTGGAGGGGTGGATCTCGGGGGAGAGGACCAGCCTTTTGACATCCTTCAGAAGTCTCTCTTGGAAGCTGATATCACTGAGCAAACGCTGGCCCAGGAAGCCTTACTGGACTCGCAGCCTGCTCCCACTCTAGTGCAAGCTCCTGTTCCCTTCTCCTCCCCGCTGGTCTCGGGGAACTATGGAGGCGGGGTAGGTGTGGTGACAACGGCAACTGCTACATTCTCTGCAGGCCAGTTTTTGCAAGGCATGCCCTCACTGCCCAACGGTTCTGCTCAGCCAATCCAGGTGTTGGGTTCTTTTGGTGCAGGTGGCGGTGTGATGACTCTGAGTAGCTTAGAAAGATCACCACAGATTGTGCTGAGGCCAGGCGTGTCTGTAGCTCCAGCAGGGACAACAGCAGGGGGGCAGGTGTTTGCTCCCACCCAAGGCCAAGTTGGCTTACCTTTCAAAAACATCCCCCTTCAAAATATAATTTTACAGAGAGGCCCAGGAGGGACCCAGACTCTTGTCAGACCAATCCAGCCTAAACCCCTCCAACCTGGGTCTCAGACTGTCTACAGCCTTGGTCTTCAGCCCACTCCCACCACCGTAGCTAATGTAGTGAACGCTAATACTGCCGCTCCTGCAGGACAGTACACACCCAATGGCTCCATTGTAGTACAACCACCTCTGGAGCAGCAACAAGCATCTACACTGACAAATATATCACCTGGACAGTTCTTACTGCCCAGCTCCTTGGCTCTCACTCCATCTAGCACCATCCACAACGGGCCCATGAACCCCAGCTCAAATCCCCTAATTACCAGTCAAAACACAGTGCAGATTGTTGCAGCACAGAACTTCAATGCACCAACAGCTGGTCCACTAATTTTGAATCAGGGAGTAGTAAGCGGGAATCAGGTTGGAGGAGGTGTAACTCAGATGTGGACGGGAGTTTCTTGTGCGAGCTCCACCTCCGTGCAGACACCATGCGCTCCTGGACGTCTGACTCTGGTTGGCCCAGCTACAACAGGGATCTGCAATCAGAGCCAAGCGTCGGCTACTCCTGTGCAGCGCCTTCTAGTGACTCCATCCCAGAACTGTACTTCTTTGTCACCTTTACCTGGTAATGTGACTCAGCAACAAGACTACAGACAGGTAATAAGATGGCAGCCTTTTTATTGATCTACTCTCTCCTTATCTGTTTTCTCTCTGAAATGACTTTTACTTGAAATATTTCAGACTTCTTCATCACCTGCCCTCAAACAAGCACATGCCAGCAGCATCCACGGTAAAAGAGGCACCGATGGCTTCAGTGTATAATACATTTCAGTATAAGCTGTACAGTTTCGGATTGATAAAGTTGTTTTGTTTGTGTGATCTCTTTTAGCAATCAAGCCCATGACGCAGGATTCAACGCTAAACTCTGAAGTATGTTAGAATTTTGTTTTACAAACTTTTTAGGTGGAACAATCTGATGTAATTACAGCTCTGTTTTGTACACTTCCCCCTCATAGGTCGGTGCACAGAAGAGGCCTCTGCTTCCTACTCTTACAAAAGGAGAAATGTGAGATTTTTTGACACGCCATCTGTCCTGTGTAGTTGTGCTTTTGTTGTTCAGTCATTTAACAGACTTGTGTCTTTCCCTGTTATTTTTAAAGGATTTTACAACAGGTGAGGAAGGATCACGTTGCAGTTCAGACCCCAGATCGACGTCGATTCACTTCAGTTGACGATGCACTCTTGAGACTTATCCCGTACCACGTGTTCCAGGGGGCTCCACCCAGCCCGGATGAGTTCTCTCAGGGTACATTCATGAAAAGACTAGATTCACCCTAAGTATTTTACAGAATAAAAGTTTTTTGTTTTTTTTTTAAATATAAGTAGTGTGTTTTTTTTTTTTAATTTCCAGTGGATGAGGAATTTGAAGCAGCTGCAACTCAGGTGCTGATGAGGACGCAGGGGATGGTAAACAAATACAGACGACTACTGATGGTGGAAGCTGAGGTAGGTGCACGCATGAGTTAATGACTAGATGTGTCTGGTGTTAGGAAATGCACAGGGCTAACAGCATAACCTCCCCATTTTTGTGCAGCGTTTCAGTCCGTCCTCAGAAATGGTGATGATTGACAGGACTTTCAACCAAGAGGAGCGCAGCACCTTGACACAAGACAAACGCATGGTACTAGTGGACCCAGGTAAAACAGAATAGGAGTGAATCCCATTGTGAACTAATATTCCCTTTTCACTAGCTTTAATTTACCTCCTTGCTCTATCTGGTTTTTAGACAGTTTCTTGGAGGAGTTCTGTTGTGGGACGAAATCCAAACTTTTCCAAGACACTTCCCCACCTCAGTCTATATCCAGCTGTAATTGGAATGAGTCAGAACAAGGCTCTATGGAGCCACCATACAGGACAGACTCTCAGCCTGGGTATGGAGACCCAGTAGGGAGTGAGCCTGTAGGACCTGGTTCAACAGAGAGACTTCACCCAACACACTTAGAAAACAAGAGTGTGCTGGAAATGAAGCGATCCCAACAACTCTATGGACCCAGCGGCATCGGCAACAACAGCCTGATTGTTGCCAATAGTTGCCCCCATAGTAAACCCTCACCTTTCCCAGCATTGTCAGGAGGCCCGACAAACTACCAGGTGTCTCACCACCCTTTGCAGCCTCCGTATACCCCTCAGCTCACCTCACCCCCTCACCCCGACACAGATTCTGCTCTTGAGGCGGCAGTCAACAGCATCCTGGAATGTTAAGATGGATAAAACCATATTACACCCAATGTATGGTTTCTACTTCTTTTTTGTATGTGCATTTCTTTTTTTGTTTGTTTGTTTGTTTGTTTGTCCCCTGTGTGAAGAGAGGCTAACTCTTCTTTTAGGTCTGTTTTCTTAGTGATAAAACAGCCACGTAGCATGTACGTAGGGTTATTTTAGTCTGTAAAGGTGTTAGGTGAACACATGCATTTACCTATAAAGATCTGGGAATGTGTGCAATGCAATGTAGTAACAGATGCAAAATGTTCTTTTGTTTATTTTACATTGGTAGGGTTTATGCAAGAGTGTTCCTCTCTTCACACACTAGTTAATACTTTGTGCCCCCCGCCCCCTACCTATGCCGAACAAGAGGGAAGAGGAGGAAGGACTCTGTGCCTAATTCTAGGTTTTTATATAGAAGTGTTTACATGAAGAAGCTCTAAATATCAGAAAATCCATTTATTTCTATTCTTTCTACATCAAAGCACGCAAACAGTTGCTTTTGTATAAGTAGTTCATGGTTGAGAGGTGTAGATTTCCTCACATCTAAGCTATCTAAGTTCAGTAGAGATACCGTCAAACAGGCAAGTTGCACTAAACGTACTGTGGCCTATTTCAGGAACTGTATAAACACAAGGCTGTTGTCAATATGCGGTGTATGCTGGGCTGAACCGGATGGACATGTTGAAGAGAACCAAAATCTTTTTGCCTGCTTTTGTGCTTTTGGCTGCCTGTAACAAGGACAACCTCTTAATCACACTAGAAGCCAGTTAAACCAGTCCCATTGACACATATGGTAGTGTTACAGAACACAGCAGTGCTTTTTTTGTGCTTAAATCACCTTTTTTAAAATTTTCTTTTGTACCTTAAAGGTATGCAAGTCCCAACACAGACACAGGACATATCTGTAGATCTCTGCCACCTTTATCATTTCACAGTGAGTTTGTGTCTGTGGAGCTACGTCCTCAGATTGAGGAATGTTAAATTTGCTGAACTTTTTTTTAAATGACTTTGAAAGAAACAGGAGCGTTTTTGGTTGTTGTAATGTGTTCCCCAGCATTGAGAACATGACAATACTGTCAGCAGTTGAAATGACCCAGCAGGGTCATTCATTGTATGTATGTTTGTTTGCCTTTTGCATATAATTATGTATGAATCATATCGTTCTATGCTTTACTACCCTGACACGTCAATGTGTGTGTGTGTGTGTTAATTGGCAACCATACACACTGATTTCCTGTAGTTTGGTAGTGTGATTGCTATACTTTTGACTCTATTGCCAAGCATTTTCTTAGTTCCCTGGGATAGTTTTCTCACACTTCTTCTCTTTTCTTTCTTAGCAGCACAACCAAAATTATTAGGAGAGACTGTGGTCTCATCCAGAATCCCCCTCATTTTTTCTCACCAGCTCTGTGGCTAAATATTAAGAAAAAAAGAAAAGTGTAGTGTTTCCTCTGAACTCAAAACAATTATGTTTTTGATTTATAGAACCAAGACTTAAAAGTCCTAAATCTTGTCCTTCTACTTTTGTAACAACACAAAAGCCCTGATTAAATGCATTAAATGCTCTCAGGGTTGATTCTAGACAACACCACCTTTCTCCTGTGAACATGTGAAACTTGCTTGCTAATAGACTACACAAACAGACTGAAGGCCTTTCGTATGGGACGATAGAGGACCCTTTTTTTTGTTGTTTTTTTTTGCCAGTGGCCATGGCAGCCTGCCTGCATCTCTGCCTCAGCTCTTGCAGACGTCTTCTTTCCGAGAAAAACTGGGCTGTTTGCTTTGAAAGCAAATCTCAAATGACAAGTGAGGGTCAAGTGAGATTTTGCATTTTCTCCTCCAGAGCGACTGCTGCAAGATTTTGTGCCTCTATAGCACTTATATCTACAAGGATATTCACTTTAGGCTTTGAAAGTAGGGACATACCTAGTGTTTGTAAACTATTGTGTTATCAGAATGCATTTCATGGTCTTGAGAGCCTGGTAGGAACAAACTGTGCTTTTTCTCCCCTATTATCATAATTTTTTTTATTTTTGTGTAGAAATGCATTTTCTGCCTTCATTTTCACTGTTTTTCTGTCCCACTTGATTTGTATAGTTTGTTTTGTATAAAAAAAGGTAGACACAAAATATTTATAATTTTTGTACGAAGAACAAGAATGTAAAGAAAAAAACGTAAGAAAATTATTTTTTATTGTGTTGACTAAGAAGCAGTGTCAGTAAAGTCATTACAAAAAAATGCAGTTGTTTCCTTATTTGTGCTCACTAAAGCAGCGATGAGATTCAACAATAAATTAATCTTGTGTACAATGAGGAACTGGTCCAGTCCGGCTGAGAACCTCCTTCGATTTCCCTCCATTGCTATTCTGTGAGGGTTCACACACTGGCACTGATGGACTAAGCATGCATAATTACATCATGTGACAGAGGAAGCAGTGGCAAAGGAAAACCAGATTTGTAACCCTCTGCTGCACAGATATGATCTTTTCTCTGATGTCATGACATTTAGATTTCATGTTTCTCTGCATCGTGGCTGCCAGAGTTATATTTTATCAAGTTAGAAATCTGTTGTTTCTCTTTAATCCTTTTATGGACTCCAGCAGCGATGCCTCTACACAAAAGAGCTGAGAAAACGGCACAGCAGGACTGCCCAGCCCCCTTTGGTTCAAGTAACATAACCCAACAGTGACAGCTAGTGGAGGTCTGAAACACACAGTGGTCACTGATGAGGAAAAATGTTTTGACCCTTTAAAATTATTATTTTTTTAATGTTTTTTCCCAAGAAATAAATAACACAATGCAGCGGGATGAACTCTCATTTTAGAAACCTTATACAGGTAAGAATGAAACTACTCTTATAGTAGTCAGTTAAAGATAGAAAGTTAAATGTTTTAGTTTTGTATTTATTTGTAATTCATTTAATTAGGAAAACTAATAATCGTGTAATTTGCCTCCATAGGATACGCTTTTAGACTTTATACAAGACACAGACATGACACCCAACCCTAAATATAAATATCTGGGAGAATTCAGCAAAAGCAAACAAGGTAGTAGAACAGATGGGAACCAAAAAAAAAAGAAAAAAAAAAGGCTTATTTTGCAGAAAAGTCAGCAGGTTTTTTATCTGATCTGACTGGTGATACCGCACATGCAGTTTTAGGTCCCAGTGACCACTGAAATTAAACTTCCCACATAAGAACCTATAGGCAAGACCTATAGAGGAAGTCTGATGTAACCACTATAAAGTCAAAGCTAAAGTCAAAGCAGTCCCAATGTGAAGCTTCGAGCTGAGTGTTTGTCCTGTTGTCATGAGTGGATCTGGGGTGGAATTGAGGGGAAACTGTACGCTTATGTTGAAGCGGCCTGTCAATCACATGTTGGCCCGCCCAACGCTGCTGTTTTACTGCAATCAGGGGGAGGGGGGATAACTCACAAAATAAACATCATGTTGCGTTCAATCAAGCTTGAAACTAGCTACTGAGACCCTGAACTCATTGGAAAATTGACATAGACTTCTATACACCTGTGCTTGTTTTTCCAACCAGCAGAGTTGTACACTTGTGGCCACTAAAAATAATTTTGTTTAAGGCACTTTTGCACTTGCTTCACTATTTATCATTTATACAGTATATAGTGCTCCCAATGTATGCTGGTGACAGAATACACAAAATTGGCTGGAGGGAAGGGCTTAGATGCTGACAAGTAATGGAACCAATTTCTGAGTTATAAATGCTGCGCAAATTCATCATATGCTCCTGGTATCTTTCCTTGACCCTTAGTGATACTTCCTCCAGCGATCAAGCTCTGGGAAAAGGAAAAAAAAAGAAAGAAAGAAAGAAAACCAGCTTATCTCAAAATCCATCAGTTAAATGGAGCACACACTTAGTAAAACACACTTACTTATGTGGTGGTAACTCCAGATGTAGCTGAGCACGCAGTATCCTGCTAACAACATGCCCAGTCCACCTACGCCTCCTTTCCTTACATCAATATACCGCCTGTAATACCACTGCCAGCCTGAATGACGCACAGAAGAAATGAGAAATGACATGCCCAGAAATCTTAATACTTACTTTTCTGTGAATTAGACACTATTCTCACATCCGTATAGTGGATATAAAGCGACTGCTAACAGCTGTTGGCTATAATGCTTTTGTTCTGCGGTAACAAAATGTGACTACAGGCATCTCCAAAGTTCAATAAGAGCTCATTTCTGAGAGATAACACAGTTACAGGAAGTTAGAACTAACAGACAAACAAATGGGAGGGCTGCTTTTGTGCCCGTGAGTAGCACAAATACTGTGTCTGTGTGTGTGGGTGTGAGTGAGAGAGCTATACTGACCTCTTTGCAACATTTCCACAGCATCTTTTGGATGGCTTGGGGCTTTGCAGGCAAGCCATTTAGGTAATTCCCTCAGTCTTACCTGTCCAAGACTGCGGTGTGTCAGAGCTCCTGCAATCCATGATACCAACAGAAACTCAGCAAGCTGACACACTACAATCGAGCTGAATATTATTCAAAAGTCTTTGTTATTGGTATTGTCCCTGTAACACTAACAATATGTGCCAATAATTTTTCTTAATTTATGAATTACTTTATCAATAAAGTCTATAAAAAAACACCTAACACAGTGTAGTCAGTCACGAAGTGACTTGTTCAAATGTCTAAATATAATTCATTAACTATGAGTCTGTATACATTTCGGCTGGAAAACAGTTCTTTCCAAATACTGACCTTCAGTTGGATTTTCAGCAGTGCTTTGCTTCCTGACCTCGGGCTTCTCCACCGTCACTTGCAGACTTTGTGATACAAGAGGGCAAAGAAGGCTGGAAAACTGACCCGCTGGTGTCGATTTTGTGAGGAGGCCTGTCATGTGATGGCTCACCTTCAGCCCCTCATTCAGGTTGACTGGAGGAGGCATAGCTTGCCACAGCTGATGTGACACATGTGCAGGCAGGAATGGAGTAGCAGGAGGGGTTGATTCTGGCACATCTCGTAGAGGGACCAAAGCCAGTTGTTTAGTCTTTGAGGGTATTTTCTTATCTGATTTTTGCCCTGCATGTTGTGGGCTAGTGCTCAGGAGCTCCTCAGACTGAGTTGCAACATACTTTTGACTATCTTCTAAAAGTGGAACCGGACCAACCCCCGTATCAACCCCGAATTGACTGCATAGGTTGTCATCAGTTTGAATTTGGCTCAGGATGCTTGGCCTGCTGGACTGGCGAGGCGGTCTAGCTCGGCCCAATGTGGCTTTAACATCCTGGAGGGTAATCTTTGCCTGGTGACCATTTTCTAATTTCAAAACCAAATTATTCATGGATGAATCCTCAATCTCTTGCTTGCCATCGTCCCAAAAGTTGTGTCTTTTCTCTGGGGATTTTGTTCTACTTTCACTCTGTTTGGTTGTGAAAAGCATCTGATTAACCTTCTTTGTCTTTGGCATCTTCTTAGTTGCATCTTTGGGTTTAGTGCCTGTATATAAGTGAGCATAGTCCGTTCCTGGGTTAGTTTTGGTCTTTGTCTGAGCTGTGTTTCTGGAACTTAGAGTTGGTTCTGTTTCAGACACCTTTAGTGATCCCTTTGTAATTTGTTCAGACTTGGCAGCTTCTATCAATGCACGGAGACTCTTCTTTTTTGGTTTAGAGGTGGGGGGGGGCAGAGGTGGAGATGGAGATAACAAAAGGGTGCTTGTCTTAATTTGATCAACCAGCTTTTGTTTCTTCTTAGTAATTGGTGAAAGTAACGTCAGGGATGATGATGTTCGTGGTGATGAAGATGAAGGTGCATTTGATGGTCCTGATGCTGTGTCCCTTTTACATGTCTGTCTTTGCAGATCTGTTATGACTGATGACTTTCTTTCCTTTGTTGTTGCTCTGGACAAAACTGAGTCCAGCTGAGAAGACGATGCTGTCTGATTCGCTGTGACATCTAGTTTGGATGGTGGCGCTTTAGAGGCAGCAGCTGCCTTGCAATGTGGCAAGTGACTCTTCAACCTTTTGTAAGTTTTCCCGCAGAATGGGCACACCTCTGTGGGTGGGTGGGTGACAGAAAATGGGTCAAAATGGGACTTCCGGGGCAAACATAGAATGACCAGTGAAGATAATATAAATAAGGTATAGTTTTAGCTTTATATAAGCAATTTTATTTTGAAAGAAAATCATATCTAGCACCAGCTTTATGTACATAAACATGCTCATTATTACATACACAATTAAAAATTAACCCAACATGCATGTCTTTCGATTGTAGGAGGAAACTGGATCACCCCACCCCCCAACCCAACTAGGACGTGCAAACCAAGAACCTTATTTCTGTGTAGCAACACTGTTCACCACTGTTCCAATTACTTTTGAGGTTTTTCAAAATAAAAAAAAATTAAATAAAAGGCGATTTTGATCCCACAAAGACCAGAAAAACAGCTGCACAAAACACAACACCTATCCTTTCTTTTACTGTAAAGAAGAATAAGTTAAGGTCATATATTAGGAACAAAAATAACCACATTACGTTACTGCTTATGATTCAAACTACTTGTTTTGTATACTTTAAAATTTCACTACATTTTTACACTGGCAGAGGAGTTCAGTGAGAAAGATTGGTTCCTTTAGGAGGCCAACACCTTATCTGGTTCCCAATCTACATGTTTGACACAACTTGTGTTCAAATGGTCTAAAGTTTATATCCACTCATCATGGGCATTTCTTTGAACTTAACCTTTCACAGAGAGGCATGGTTATACAACATTTTAAAATGACTTTAAACTTTACATTCAGTACAACTGGTAACTTGTCTGCCAGCTTAAAAGGGATATTTTTGACAACACTCATTGAATGAGAAAGACCAAAGAACTTGAATATAAAGTGAAGAAACAGGCCATTTTCGGTCTTATCCTAGTTACTTTATTGTAGCATAAATGGCTGTAGGGGAGATCGCAAACAAAGGCACAAGCTACATAATTTATGAAAATATAGTTAAAAGTCCAAAATTTATGACCTCCTTCCAATTTGACAAAGACGTCCAGTGGCCTGGATTTGAGTTTTTGGTGGGCCAATCCGGGGCCCCGGCTTGTTTGTCACCCCAGCTTCTAGAAGCTATAAACATATTTTTATAATTCATCAAATTAATATATTTGGCGTTATTAAATCACGTGGTGTTTCCGCTATTCTGAATTACAGTTGTGTGACACTTACCACAAGTCATTTCACACGCGCCTGTCAAACAGCCAATCGGTTGAAAACATGACTCAGAGCAACAAAGTTATAGCACTAAGGTGAAGCGTCAGTAATTATCACATTTACACGCGGGAGTGTCACTTTTAAACAGTAAGTAGAGTCGCGATGGTGAAGTGAAAGACCCCGCTTTTAGGTAGCGAGTTCGAAGCCTGAAGGTAAAATCAAACGTTATCGTAAATCATCGTTTAATCACCGCTGAATATATTACTTATTTTAAAATTACACTCCTCGGATGTGGTTTATAACGGGGCAGCCCGTGACATTGCTGTGACAGATAAAAGTTTTGTACGAACACGAAGGGATCTGCTCGGTGGGTGTGTTGCGTCGGGTTTATGATTCACTCCTCCCCACTTCCGCCTTTTGCGTAAGTCCCCAAACATGCCGACGCATTTTTGGATGAAGTCAAAATACCCACTAAACATTTCACAGGTATGCCTGAGGCGTCGGAAACGATGTAGCCGCAGAAATGTTTACGTAATTGTCTGGCAGAGTACTGAAAAAAAAAGACGTCTTAGCAGTACAGTAAAGTTTATCTACGTAACACGTGCTCCTCGTGTTTTGGTAATCTTTAGATTTTGGTCTAAGTGGTAAAGGAGCCAGGTTTAAATTTGCACCTCAGAGAAATTCAGTGAATTTGTAATGACAAAAAAATTAAAGGTTTTTCAGGGATAAAATGGCACCTCGCGACTGACAATGAACCAAATTATTTTAAAAAAGCAAACATAAACAGAGCAAGACATAAGTAGAAAAGTGGATTTTATTGATAGGGTTAGACTGGCATGAGAGTCAACACAAGCAGGGATTTCAAAAACAAGCGGTGATGGAAAAGAAATACACTACATCAAAAAGTCGTCTTCATTGGAAAAGCTGTGATTTGAAAAAAAAAAAGTCAGCCATTTCTACAACCATTTACATATAGGAGATAAACCTGGATATTATTTACATGGCAACAGATTACAGTATTTACAAAGCCAGGGCTGGAAGCAAAGTGAAGTTCTTATGAGCTGCATTTTTGGAGTAAAACTGGATACGGTCAGTGTGCACAGTCCTGAAAAAGCACAGGGTGATTTTTTGGCAGAGAAGCAGAGATTTTAACAGTGCCTGGAAATGGTGCTCTAACAAAGATTGGCCCAGACCAAAATATGGTCTCTAACAAAAGTGTTCAAGCTTTTGTCTTTTTTTTTTTTTTTTTTTTTAAAATATAATTTAAAAT
>VUQR01024275.1:70702-82814 GCA_015108515.1 Hemichromis elongatus
GCACTTCAGGGCTGAGTTGCAGTCATTCCCACTTTGTTATAATTCCACTAGCAGCTGACTGTGGAATATTTATTAGTGAGGAAATTTCATGTCTGGACTTGTTGCATGGGTGGCATCCTGTCACAGCACCAGACTGGAGTTCATTGAGCTCCTGAGATCTGTGAGTGTTTATAAAAGCAGTTTTTACGCCAGGTGCTTGATTTTATATATCTGCAACCACAGAAGTGATTGGAACATGGAAATGAAATGATTTGGATACGTGAGTGAATCCTTTGGCACCATAGTGTATATACAGAAGGCTTTGACCTAATGAGGGTCACTGGCACTAGCATTAATTTGTGTCTCTATGGCACATCGTGAGTTAACTCTGCAAGGGTGCTCTGTTGTCATCCCTTGCTTCAGTTGAAATGTTCATATGCATACTGTAAAATAAAGCAAACAGCGGCTGTTATTATATTTTGATCAGCTACAACATTAAAAACTGACAGGTGAAGTTCTGCCAGGAATTTTTAGAAACCACTGCAACTGACCCCATCCACATCCTAGATGCCAGTTTGAAAATGTCCTGCTGTCAGACACAACAGGGGCTCCTGTGTCTGCTGACACAGATATGGTGTTAGACAGGGAGTTTAAATGCTGTGGCTGAATATTCAGATTTTGTAGGTATCATTTACTGCTTTGGATTTGTTGGTTTCTGTATTTTAGAGCTTTTCAGACAAAAAGCACATGCGGACATGCAGACATGCGAGTGCTGTCAATCTTCTTATCTAATTCTCAGCAAGAAAACAGTCCAGCAGTCATTAAAAGACGACAACTAACCATCCATATTGACTTCCCTGTAAAAGAAGAAAGAATCATGGAAGATATTTACACCCTTAATTTAAAATGCACAATTAAAAAAGGAAGAAACTTTTGACTTTTTCTAAAAAAAAAAAAAATCTATATCAATATTCAATAAAAGAAGAAATAGATGTTTCATGTTTAAAAATAAAGAATATAATACCCTGACATAAATACCTAATGCTGTCCATAAAACGTCATCTTTCAGGTTCAGATTGATCATAATGACTGCTAAATGTGATTTAAAGTCAATGCATTTTAAAGCCCCCGTGGGAAACAAATAGAGTGCTTGAAGATGTTTTCGTAATGACCAAGAGTGGATTTGGTGATTGGCCTCTTCTTGTTTGAGATGGCCACGAGAAGTACGACACATTATCCGCTGATGATTAGCATTATAAAACAGCCATCTGCTTTAATTAATTAGTCCTTTGGTAAACACTGTGTAATTCTCTTTTGTTGATGTGTATGTAGCCAGGGACAGTGAGTGCCATGGACTATGGATTGGAAAGACTAATAGATCCAAATGCACACGAGGTAACAGGTGAGTGTCTGCCTGACCTGCATGAACATAATTCCTTTCAATCAGCTTATATCCAATAAGAAGCTTAATGCATTGATGCAGGTACAGTAAATGATATGTTTGCTATTTCTTTTATTACAATTAAGGCGTTCTCTTTTGCTTTCTTCTTCTCTGCAGGCATTTCCTACGGCTATGTTTTCAAACCCAGACTTTACGCTGGTTGTGAAAACACCTGCACACACTCACATCACCTCATGAATGCACTTGTTATAATACTTGCTAACAAAAAAAGTACCTGAATCCCAGCTTAGGTTGTGAAATGATGTTGTCGTATATTTTTGCCAAATAAGAAATTCAGGGAATATTAAAGGTTAGTGTTCACAGGAGCTCATCATGAGTCCAACAATAATAAAGAAGTGATGCATAAAACAGTGTTTTTTTTTTCTCTGAAGAAATGCATACACAGTGTCCTAACTGTGAAATCATAAGGTAAATGACTTATTGTCTGTAATCATACTTTTAATATATTCGTCCTCAGGCAAAAACACCGGATGACTACGAGAGGATCGTAAGTTTGTTTCTACTCATTCTTTGGCTGTTTCATTGATCGAGTATAGTGGCAGCTCTGTGTTATTCTGGCTGTTATTTCTCTCCCTGTAGATGATTTTCACCCAGCAGTCAATCATGCGTCCCAGAGTGAAATCATCAGTGTCCATTGGCGCGTAAGATGGTCCCTCATATAACAAGCTCGCCACTATCTGTAACAAACCAGTACCCCTACTATACCCTGGTTGCACCATTAACCGTATGCCTTAGATTAACACATGCACATTAGTTTCAGCATAAACCCACTGAGTGATCTGTGAAGGTCAGACAGGTTAAAGCTATTCTTAGAAAAGATTTCAGGGATAGGCAGTTCATTTTTTCCGAGGGAGAAAGTGGAACCGTTGTGGGCTGCTTAAGCTTATTGGTGGAGCCCTCCACAACGGTCTCAGTTTCTCATGTGGCTCCTTAGTAAAGAAAAATAAAATACTGGCCTCTGATTAGATGATAAGTAGCTAGCTCAGTGGCTAGCTAGTAGAAAGTTCACTTGAGTCTTTTACTCTGACATATTTCCCACGTGTCTTTCCAGCAAATAAAAAAAAAAGAAAATGAGAATCTTCACAGTAGACAAACACGTATTGTCAGGTGTATTTGCTGTTCTCCGTCTGATAAGGATTAGATAATGTGAGTTATGCCTCCTTTAGGCTTGGCTGTAGTTGCTGTACTGTTTCTGTGTGGCTGCATCTTTAATGGTTAAATAAGTTATTTTCCTCCAGTGTGATCGATGGTGACGTGTTTTTCCCTCCACTGCAGGTTGGTGAAATACTGTGCCACTTATAAAGGCCACGACCCTTTTCTGTCCAAGTGTCTTCCCAGCAACCCCTGGCTCACCGATGACGTCACGTACTGGGCTTTGAACATGCCCAAGTGCGTAAGATGATTATACTTATAGAAGTCACTGATTTTGGATAATAATTAGGAAAATCTTGTTAGCTTTTGTTATCTGTGTGGCACAGTGTGGAAATACCCACTAAAATGCGTGTGGAGAGGTGGACGTTCAGCTTTGGAGAGCTCCTTTCAGACCCTCGAGGACGAGATGACTTCAGACTGTTCCTAAAGAAAGAGTTCAGCGGTATGATAGTCTGGTGCAATTTAAAGTCACTGTTGGTCCTGATGTTAAGCTTTCCTTCAACAGAAGGGATTAGGAATAATCTGAGTGTACATCTGGTTATTTTCTCTAAACCTACTCAGGTGAGAACTTGGCATTCTGGGAAGGTTGTGAGGATCTGAAGTGGGGCACTGCTGCGACAATGAAAGAGAAAGCAGAGCAGATCTATAAGTAAGAACTTCTCCTTGAAGATTACAATAGTCTTCTGGTAAATACTGATGGCAGTGGAGAAGAAAGTATTATTTAATTTAAAAATATATTATATTTACTGACTGTGATTTATGACTCTTTAATAGTTATAGTTAATAGTGATACAAATGCATGTTGGACGTTCACTGTTTTTATTTGTTATTTTTAACAGTAAATTTACTCAACCTGCCAGTATAGTGTTACTTTAACTGATGATTAAATGATGAAAACAATGCAGTGGCGAGTTTTTTTCTCACATCTTTACTAAAGAAGAAGTTTTTATGTGGCTTTTGAGTTTTTTCCCATTCAAGTGTTAAAGCATTTCCTCTTTATTCCTCCCACTTTCATCGATGTCAGGACTTTCCTGGCGCGTGGTGCTCCACGATGGATCAACATCGATGGAAAGACGATGGAAATCACAGTGAAAGGTCTGAAACACCCACACAGATACGTCCTGGATGCAGCCCAGACTCACATCTACATGCTCATGAAGAAGGTCAGTAAACACGTCAGTGGGTGTGATCAGTGCAGACACTGTATGAATTAAAATACCTTTTTGGATTTTGGCCCTTTAGAAACTGAGGAAAGGTCTGACCTGACTGTGGAGCTGATGACGCTATGCATGCCCATGCTAAAGCAATATGTGTAATTTGCTCCAAATGGGAGCATGATTTGAAAATAAACATCACACTGTGTCATATTAGATTTTTATTAAGACCAGAAACTCACTAGAAAATTGTTGAATGAGGTCATAAATTAGTAAGTAGTAGGATAATGTTCTCATTGACTTATATACAATATGAACTTTGTAAACAGATAAGGCGCCCCCTGCTGTCCACTGTAAAGATAGGAAGTTAAAGGCACTTGTGCATTGGCTTCACTTTTCAGACCTGGAAGTCTGTGGCTAAATCACCATGGAATGGTGGTGTTGTATCTGTAACTGTAAGAGAACAACTCACTGGACTAATTGATTGCATTTTGCATTTTGCAGGACTCATATGGCCGATACCTAAAATCTCCTGTGTTTAAGGAAACAACGAAGAAGGCCATTTGTCCCGAGGAACACAAGTTTAGGTAAGAGGCACTTTTTGCATTGAATTCAAGGAGCTTTTTTCAGACATTGTTGAAACATTTATTTGAAAGTTTCGATTTGACTAACAGAAAATAAATTTTAGTCACAGCAAGTGCAGTGCAGTAAAAACAACCCCAACACAAAAACCTCATAAAACTCTGATTTTCTCTTTTCTACTCTTCTCTATCTTCTCTCCTCCGTATTTTTAATGACTATCCTGAACTTTCCACTTTCAATTCTTACCTTGTTCCCGTTTCTTTTTCCCCCCGATACATCATCCCAGTGACTCCCAGTTGGAGCAAAATGCAAGGAACAGACGGCCCAGTCTCAGTCCCATCATCATCCGGCAACAGGAGCAGGAGCAAAAGGCCAAGATGGCCGCCAGTGCCCCTGTTGACATCACACAGGTCATGAGCAAACTCAGCAAACAGGGCAAAGATGCGCCCCCTCGTCGCACCTCAGTTAAAAATGACTAATTTTATAAGTCTACTTGCTATAATAGTTACATATAATACATTATATGTTTAGACAGAATATCATTTTATACAATAAATTAGAAAATATAATAATATATAATATGTTGCTATAATAGATCTCTTAGTGTAGAGTTATAGACAAGAGCCCAACAATATCAGCGTGCTGATATTAGCTGTTTGCTGATCTATTGGTATCAATATTAGTAATGGCTGATAAATAAAAATTATAGAAATTAAAAGACCTGAAGTTGTTGTGCCTCATAACAACTTTAATTAGGTTTATGTATTGCTGCTGTATAGATTTTCTTGCCAGAGAGCACTTTCATAGAAAAACAGATTTTAGGATATGTTTTAAAATATTTGATTTTTCAAATCAACACATATCGGTCTTAAAAATCAGATATCGATCAGGCTCTATTGTACACATACTCTATATTTTTGTGTCAGTCATATTTTTGACATGTTTTAAAAACTGAATCAACCTGTTTTTGCAACTCATGTTAATAAATTACTACATGAAGAAGACAAACGGCCATCTATTCTCATCGCTGACATTTATCTAAGCTGCAAGTGTTGTCTGCTTTTTGCTTTCTTATGATACATTTATTGTACTGTCCATCTTTGTGCATTCACTGTTCTTTAGTATGTTTTGCGTTGTCTTTGTTATCAGTCATAAGCTAATAAAACATTCATAAAACCACCCCATTCTTATGTGTTTGGACTTCAGCCGTCATTTATTCACCGTTTTCATTTTTCCATTTATTAGATTGTCAAGCAATGCATTCCACTTCCTTTCTTGCTTCCTTCCCTCCTTTCTTCCATTCTTCCTTCCTTCCTTCCTTCCTTCCTTCCTCCTTTCCGTCCTTCCATTCTTTCATTGTAAAGTTGAGACCAGCATAAGTTTTCAAATTTACAGTTGTTGCAAATATACACTCATTTCTACAGCTTGATCATTGAGATGATATTAAAATCCATATTAACTTATTAAAACAGCATTTTTCCACCATAGAGTGAGCTATGGGTCTCTACCAATCAAAACTGATGAGCATTGCTGTTATGGTTTTATAACTTGCTTAACTTTTGCTAAAAAGCAAAGTTAAACAATAGGAAATTGAAGCTAAGGGCTAAACAAGTAAAAAGGAGTGTGCTACAAATTTATTTTGCGAGGAAAAAAAAATTAGCTAAGGAAACAGAAACTCGCCTCCATTCACGATGCCTGTGAAGCTTAGGTTGGAGATTTATTCAAAGTAAACTTAAAATGCTGCAGGCAACAAGCAACAGTGAAAGCTAGAATCAAAAATCTATTGGGTTACCGCTGACTCTGTGATAGCTTGTAAGAATGCTCTGGAAATTTTTTTTTAGCAGTATTGCAAAAGCAGATGTGTGTACCTCAGCCATTCATATGAATGTTGACTATAAGTCATCATTTATTTATTCTCTTTTATGACACTGCTCCCAACCTATCCTCCATCTCCTAGTCTCCAAGTAAATAGTCAGCAGTAGCAATTCCAGCCCTGCAAACAATTGTGCTGATTGGGGAAAACACATTTTAAAATACTTTGAGGTCAACAGACAAGAAATACCATCGTAGCTCTATGGGATAACACATTCTGAAGATCTTGGGTAATCATCGCAGCACTCTGGGGTTTTGAGACCAACACTGATATCGTGGGTTGAGAACAAGACTGTTATCGTCATCACTTTTAAAAAAAAGTTTTTATTATTTTTCCATCTAGAGCAGGGCTCACTGTTATGACATCATAGACACTGAGGCATTTGTCCCAGGGGTATGTCAGCCCGAGGACAAAAAAACAACTAGCAAAATCAGAATACGCTATCAAAGCCCGCTTTCCCTACTTAGTCACAGATTATATCTTTTTTAGGGTGCTGTGCTCTCTGACATAAAACTGTGGTGCTCTTATGTGAGCTTTAATATATTGAATCAGCAAAGCTGATTGCTGGTCAGCCTTTTCTTTACTTTGAGTGGACAGTGAGATTGTCTTGGAGGTTAAATATTAATTTCCTCTGGTTACAGAAAGTGATTCTGGTGTTTCTCCATACTTACATCTTACACACACACAATATATTGTTATAATGAAGTTGATGTTATGAAACCTTTTGTGTGATATGTCTCTTGTTAGGTCTGTTAACAGAATAGTAATGTACTCAGAGAAACATCTGCTAAAAAATTTCCAAACACAGACACGTATTTATCCGTCTGGATGCCCTCTGACTTGTGTCTCTTGCCCTTTGACCTCACAGCTGTGCCGCTTTACCACTCCTGTGCCCCACCTTGCTGTCTACTCTGGCATCACTGACCCCCCCTCTGCCAACGCCTCGCCCTCTCTTCCCTTTTTGGCCCACACCCCAGCCTGTCCGTCCCCCATCAGCGTGGCCTTAGACAGCACCTCTGCCTCTGAGCGGCGAGCGGAAGCCAGTGAGGGGGAAAGTGAGGGGAACCCTGAGGCCCGAGCATCTGCAGGAGGGAACGTGTCCAAGTCTCGCATGGCTCTATCCCTGCGTCGTCTACTCAAGCGTGGCTGCACTCCCTCCTCTATGTTTGCCAGCTTGTCACCTAAATGTAATTCAGCTGCCGGGACAAGCAGCCGCATACAGCCAATCAGCCCGGATGAACCTAGTCAGGCTCCGCCCAGACGGATTGGCAAGTAAGTTACAGTCATGCAGGACTTTTTCTTTGAAAGCCATATAATTTTTTATCATTTTAGCTCCAATCCAGAAGTCTTGATTTTACTTTAAATTTAGGTGGAAGTGCTGAAACAAGATATTAAATAGTTGCAGAACAGGCCTGAGAAAGAGGCTGTTATCTCTAACCAGGACACTAGGAGTATTTGTTAATCGCAAGAAAGGGAAAAAAAACATAATTCAATTTTTAATAAAATTATTTATGTTTGTTTTTATTGCAAAAATTCATACATATGCAATCTTGGGGCTACAGTTCCTACAAAACCAATATAACAGGAACATCTTTGCATAAAAGCTGGAAGTCAAAAGTGTCATCTCATATTCATACTTATTTATCTAACCGACACAACACATGTAAATATTGTTACATGACACACAATGTATGCATTTTATTCATAATTGCGTATGCAGACTTTATATGTAGTTTGGCTTCTAAGGTACACAATGTAAAAGCACATGTTACTAATGTGACAAATGTTATGAGATCAGCCCCTGATGTCGGCTTTACCTCGTCCTTTTCTGAAACATTTCTCAGCTTTTTTCAGATTAAAGTGGATATTCCTCCAGAGTGCCGCATCTACCCCATTGAGTCTGAGGATGAGGATGAGGAGAACAGGGCTGTCTCTCGGGAAAGAGTTGGAACCAAAGAGATCATCTGCCCCTGGGAGAGCCTCACTCCACAGAATGGGACAGGCTAATACAGTGGAATTACACAGGTATAAAATGGTGGGACCAGACCATAATGCATAACATAAATTTGATCAACAAGAGGATAGACTGACAGGACTCTTTCTGGGATACTCTAAAGATGGCTGTCTAGAGTGGACCAAGCATTACGTTACTGTACCTGCCTGCCTGTTGGCTTGAAATGGCCCATCGTCACACATGTTGCAGCATAATCCTAACTCCACTGTCCATGCTCAGAACTTTCAAAAGATTTTGTTTATTACAATATGGCTCAATGTACACAGTTTATGCAGGCCTGGTTATGTCCATATATAGCAAATAATGCCCCAAAAAGTGTTTCAAAGCCTTCTTTATGCTACTGTCACATCAAGAAAAACCAAAAATTGCAACAATGTCAGTGAAATGGTTGCTTCACAGACAGGGATCAGGTCGGCGACCTCTTAAAGTCAGGTTTCAAAACAACTTTGGTACATCAAGACAATGATTAGACAGCAACACGAGTCAGTCTGCAAGCAGCCTCCTATCTATCTACTATTTGTGACTGAATGAGTTTAATGACAGCAAAAAAGCTGTTTCTGATCATATGGCAATTAACTTTGATAAATTGGCAAAAATTGTAACTGTTGCCCTCTGTTGCAAATTTGTTGCCATCTGCCTACACAGAAACTCACATTAATCATAAATTCGCATTTACTACATATACCTAAAGTCCAGCCAAAACCTCATAGATTTGAAATAGAAATTACTCAACAAAAAGTCCCGTGGTTGCAGCAGGACGGTTATTTAAATAAATCGTTAAATAACATTGTTGCTGGGCAACCTTCCTTTTTAAATGCGAATATTTTACTAAGAATGGAGTCTTTCACTTTAACCTGATTTGTGATTTGCGTGTTCACTACAGAGGACATAAATAAATGGGCTGAGTCTCAGGAGGATATGACCAGAATACATCTGGCAATGAGTTCATTCGAGTCCACGGAGAACTTGTACTCATTGACTCAGACGTACTCAGACTGATTGCAGTGTGTTCGAAATCTGCCTGAGATTGATTGCAATCAGTCTGAGTTGGACTGTAATTGTTTGGAGACAGGTCGCCTCCCATCAGGTGACCTGTGCAGCTGTCTTGCAATTCTCAGTAGTCTGCAAGTCTGCCAGGTGCAATCGGTTACTAAATGTGCAAAAAATTCATTGTGCAATTGCAATCACAGATGTTTTCTAGAGGAAAGGAGGTTGTCATCCTATTTTTTACTCAAGTGTGACTGAGCCATTACACACTCTATAAAAGTAAAAGAAAATCCTTAGTATTTGTTATATATTTTCATAGAAAACACTGTGGATACAAAACACGAGTCCAAGCCAACAGGCAGAAAATGTCTTAACACTCAAAATCTAGTTCTTGCTGGAGTATTCCTTTAACTACAGCCTTATATTCACTAACCCTTACTAATGTGAGCACCAGCTGAGCCCTGTAGTTAGGATAGAGGTGTAGTTTGGACAGAGGCTGCTCCACATGGAGAACAGGGTGAGCGCTTTTAAAACACGAGCCGTAGCTTTCATACCCAAGCCTCATTCTGTACCTGCTGATGAACTGTAGCCCAACAGCAGCCTTACCCACCTCCACACACTGGAGATATTTTGCTATGTTTGATTTGTTGTTGGAAGTTTTTACTAAACAGGCATCTACACATACTTCCTTTGAGCCAAGGCGACGGGAAAACAAAACAGCAAGAATGAAAATAGATAATCTGAAGTATTTTTGTGATTGCCAAGGACCATAAGTACCACCAGTAGTTCTCAACAAGTACATGTTTACATCCTAGAGTGTGATAATCCAAAGCAGACATCTGTAGACTCTGCTTCCACACATGCCTGCTAAACTGATAATGTACCTATATATCTATTAAAGTCGAGATGTGTTCTTGTGAAATAGACTTAGATGCCTGAACCCTAGTTTACTTACCTCTTGCGCACATGTGAAATGACCAAATAGATGCGTTTCAGGTCAAATGAGAGCACATGAGCAGCTTGTCTACATGCTACTATTTTTGCTGATCCGCTCCTGTGAGATGTAAACTCTTCATGCATGAAGGGTTACTTTAAAAGGAGTCGGGCAGTAGTTTTGTATTCGACTCCACTGCTGATTTGTACACTTTGTGTAGCTGTTGTGTACTGTACACTACTCTGAGTGAGGTGTTGATATTTTCCCCCTCACAAGTCTCTCCTATATGAGGGACAACATGGACTTGCTGTCTGAATGTATTATCTTTATCATGTTTACAGATGCAAGAATGTGAAAAAGACCTTAAATTTGTTGTATTTGATATATACATTCCATGGCTTGTGTCAAGTGCCTCAATAAATGATTGTCTTTCACAAAATTTCGTTACCTCTCAGCATGAAGCTTCTGGGTTTGAATCAACCACCTGATTGGAGTATTTCTGTGTGGAGTTTATATGTTGTCTTTGTGTCTGTGTGAGTTTACACTGACTTTCTCCCACAGTCCAAAGACATGCAGGTAGTGGGGTTAGGTAAATCGCTAACTCTAAATTGCCCGTAGGTGTGAATGTGGGTGCGAATGGTCGTCTGTCTATGTCTCTATATTCTTTTCAAGGACCCTGAAAAGGAGAAGCAGAAGAGAATAGATGGATGGATGGACTAACTTAAACAGACGCCTCACTCATGTTTAAAACGTCTAAAGCTGCACAAAAAAAGCACAAGAAAAAGAAAAAAGAAAAATTTTTTAAAGAAGTGTTTCTTAATCTGTTTGGTGCACAGCGCTCGTAGGTGAGGCTTGAACGATCATGGGAAAACATCAAGTGAAAGTAAGCTAAAAAACAGAAATCCTTGCACATGTAGTGACATAGTTGCTGCAGGACAGCAATTTAACAGCAAAGTGACACGACTTTTATATAAGAATAAATCCAAAACACAACCAGCTGAATCAAAACAGCACAGACTGTCGTCGGTCTGTCTGCGTTTATAAATTAGATGGCAATTATTTGCAGTCAGTGTGAGTCAGAATGTGACTGTGACAACAGGTTGCCTCCCACAATGAAACCTGTGTAAATGCTTTGCAATTGAAAATGGTTGCTTAGAGTGTGAGGGTGTTGCATGCTCGATCTTGATGAGTTGGTTGCTGCATCTGCATGCAGCCGGTTTCTTATAGCATAAAAATCAATCACTATACCACCGCAAGGTTGTTGTTCTAGTGTGATGCAGCAGTTTCAGTTCACAGATATGCTGGATTTGCAGCTGGAGTCAAAATTAAATTAAAGCCACTTACTTTACTTATATGTTTAAAGCTGTTAGTCTGCCATTTGTTTCATTTATATGTACTATAATATGTACAAAAAAAGGCAGAACTAAAAGTAGCTGCAAAGTGTTATAGCTCCTCTGTTTAAATGTTGGTTTAAACGCGGTAAAATGTATTTTCTTGCTCCACTCCACAAATCTTCTGTTCTATCAGCAATGAAAATAATAATTTAGAAATCAACAGCTCCTGCAATGTATGGTGGAAGATTTAAAAAGTTCCTCGTATTCATGTTGTCAATATGTTCATGTATGTTTAAAAAAAAGTGTTTTGTTTTTGCATAAGTCTCGATCATGTTTTTTTTGGCTCAGATTGTGTTGGCTCTTTTGATAACAAAAGTTGCTAATCCAAACCTAAAAACAAACAAACAACAGATTACAAACATTAACCAAAAGTTCCCTAAACTGCTAATAGGAACCCCTGCTCTCTAAAACAAAGTACATTAATGTAAACCTAAAGTCTCAACAAGTGGTCATAACATTGTTTAACCACTGGGAGGCAGTACAGCAATGGCAATAGGAACCATGTTAAGTCTCTGAAACCTATTTTTTTTTTTTTTTTTTTTAGGAAAACACACTATTTCTGAGAGTATTTTTATACTGTA
>VUQR01024278.1:0-11299 GCA_015108515.1 Hemichromis elongatus
ACGACACCAACTGTCTGCCATCTATAATCCAGTTCTGAGATCCCTGCCCAGACGCCTTAACGCCCACTCACATCCTGGGCCATCTGTCCTCTGGAATTCACATGATAGGGTGGGGCTAGGTTTCACAATGAGTTCACCTGAAACCATGGCTGATTGAGACCCACACCCGTTTTCACACCTCGTGTGATTAGGTAAAGGATCAGTAGGGGGCCCATTGTCCCTCTATGAGGGACACTCCCACAAGGCTTAAATATGGGACTCTCCACCATTTGACCCTAGAACCGAAGAAGCTTCTCGGATGAGAGGTGAAACGTCTTCAAGCAACCTAAAGAAGTCCAGACGCCTTTTCCTTACAGCTCCTTAGACTACGATGACCTGGATGACTGAGAACCTTCACAGACAGAGAGACAGGACATTAACCCCAAAAAACTCCTATCATATAAATCTATATTAATTGATTTTCATGTCATTTTGTGAAATAGGTTTTTGATCATGACAACCCAGACAACATTCTGACTCCCACAGATTGGCTGTATGCCCATGTGGGACATAAATTACAGTAAGTTAAACATACTCCTGATCTCAATTCATTATGTGCTTAAAGCACACCTGTCCACTGAATACATTTCTTCTATTCCAATCTTTTCATTACCGTGGGCTATAAGACCAGCAGCAAGAAGCTTAGCTAGAAGGTGACGACTGTTGCTATGATTATTTGTACAGACCCAGTGAACATCTAAATGATTTAGAGAAGGCTTGGGAGAAAGTGCTGTGGTCAAGTGAAACCAAAATTGAGCTCTTTGGGATCAAATCGACCTACCATCTTTGGAGGAAGCAAAGTAATGAGTATGACCCAAAGAACAACATTCCCACAGTCAAGCACAGAGTTGGAAACATTGAGCTTTGTGGGGCAATTTTTTTGCTAAGGGCACAGGATGGCTACACTGCATTGAGGGGCCAATTGACGGTGCCATGCACTTAATATCTTGGATGAGTACCTCTTTCTCTCAGCCAGTGCACTGAGGATGAATCAGGGATGCCTTTTTAAGCATAACAATAAGCCAAAACATACTGGCAAGGCAACAAAGTAGTGGCTAAAAAAGCAGCACATTAAGGTCATCAAATGACCATGCCAGTATCCGGATCTCAGTCCTGCAGAAATTTTGGGAGCTGAAGATTCAGGTTGCCAAACGCTAAGAAACTTAAAGGATTTAGAGAGTTTCTGTAACGGGGAGTGGGCCAAAATCCTTCGTAAGACATGTGCAAACCTAGTGACCAACAACAACAAAACTTCTTACTGCTGTGCTTGCCAACAAGGGTTCCTCCATCAAATATTCAGTCATGTTTTGCTTGGGAATCAAATACTGTGATGAAATTATGTGGAGTGTACGAAGTGTCAGACACTGTTTAGTATCTATTTTAACATAACTGTTACATCCTAATCGTGTTTTCTGTTTTTCAGTATTGGACTGTGTGGCAGAGGTGTGGTCCCTGGCTCAGCTGCAGGGGAGGAGTGGTGCAGTGAGCTCAAGGGGGTGGTACCAGGAGGCAGGTGAGCCACAGGCAGTGGCGATTGACTGATGACGTTGTCTCTTTCCATTTCTTTATATAGTGAAGGCAGAGTCATGCAGCGAGAGAGAGAGCTGGACTGGAACGGACTGTTTCCCTTGAGTGCAGAACTGTCAATAAAATACAATACTTGTGAGCATAATCGTGTACTTTACAGACTGCTTGCTAACCCTCTTGACATTCAGCTCCATACGTACTAATAAACTGCACAGATCATCAAGAACATTGAAATACCCATTTTGTTACATTTCGGGCTAATTATTCTGTGAAATGTACCATAATCACAACAAACCCTCTTCAAAACTGCTACAAACAATTATGGTTTTTGTTGCTGCATTGAATGTACACTGAGTTTTGTGCATACTAATCAAATGGGGGTTTTTTTTAGAAATCGACACACTCGGCTGACAATAGCCACAGGTAAAGACAACAATGTGCACTTGTCTGACTGCATTTAAGTAACTCGAGGGGAATAAATTAGATTATGACCATTTTATTACATTTCTGTCCCTTGGGCTGATTTTTCATTACTCGTAACCTTATGAATACTGTACTTGATTAGATTACTCAAAGCTTCCTGTATTTGTCACCAAAATAAGAGTTTTTAAGATCCAATTTAAGTATCGTACAAATTATGCTGCAGTGTAAATCTACTCGCTTTCCAGGCCAGCATTAGTCAGGATTTTCATTGAGCAATCATTGTGGATCCTAAAGTCAGTATGCAGTCAAAGTATGCAGGACAGTGTTTGACTGCAGAGAGCTGGATTACATTTAATAATTACTAGGGCCTTGCTGATCATAATATCTGTGCCCTCCTTTATTCTGAATGTTGGTATTAGATAAATAAGCTAAAACAGACATCTAGTGCATTCTGCTCACACATTCTTGACTTAGACAATAAAGGCCAATGCTAACAGTAAAACTGACCTGTATTTGGTTGTTGCGTGTGCGTGCATGTGTGTACGCCTGTGCGTGTATTCCTATTAATGTGGTTGCATAAGTGGATCTGGCAGATGCAGCAGATAGAGGCTGACACTATTAAGCTGCTCTGGGACCTGGAAGCAGTCCAGAACAACCAGTTCAACAACACACCAACGATGATGTCCGAGTTTCTAGGACACGACAGCTGACATTGACAGAATTATCTGATCTGTCACACACACAGCCTCAAAATCCATCTAACTCAACGCATAATTTAGCATATTTTTAGAAATACGTCAATGTTGCATAAGAGTTTGCAGTGCAGATTAGATCTAGAGCCAAATTCTTGATGCTTAAAAACTTGTGTACTTAGAAAAAAACTTTTTTCTAAGTACCCAGGGTTGTCATATAAACTGTTTGCCTTCTTTTTGACCAACAGTGTTTCCTGTGGCCCAGTCTGTTAAGCCACAGAGTGTATGTTTTTTTTCTTTTCAGTTATACAGATGGGACAAAAAAAAAATACAAGGAAAAGATCATTTAAATCTTTCTCAGTAAGACAGTGTTTCTGTAAAATAGAGCATTATTCTTAAAAAAACAAATTGTCCACCCTCATTTTTTGTTTCTTAAAACTGTTTCTGCGTTCAGCAGGATCTGGGCCTCATGCATAAAACTTTTCTTAGATAAACACACTCACCTGTCTCTTTATTATGGACAACTATTTAACTGCTGTTAGCACAAATCAGTGAGATGACCTGCTGAATTCACATGAGCATCAGAACTGGTGAGACGTTTTAAGTGGCTTTGAATGTGCCATAATTTGATGCCAGATCGGCTGTTCTGAGTATTTCAGAAACTGCAGATCAACTGGAATTTTCCCACAAAATCATCTCTGTGGCTTAAACATACCCACATAGAAAAATTGGTATGGCCCAGATCTGGCCCACACAATGTGTTTACACATGGCCCACATACCGCAAAGAATGACGGCCCTTTGGTGGCCCAGATCTGGTTTGCCAGTGGTGGCCCACACATGGGCCAGCACAAGGCCAGTTACAGACAAATTAGTGTTCCTGTGCTGGCCCGTGTGTTGGCCAGCACTTTTACCGTGGTGTTGCTAAAAGTTTACATGCCACTGTTTACTGTAGGCAGATAATTACATACACATAGGTGAAAAGGTATATCAACCACGTCATGGATGCTGCTGCAGAATGCTGGGCAGAGCTAAACAAAAGGCTAGTCTATTTAAGTCCAGCCCACAACTCAGTGCAGGTGGCGGCCAATCACCTCATCGAGGTTGATATGGAAACAGAGAGCACCAGCACAACAGGGGTAAAGTGCTGAAGAGAGGAAGTAGCAGAAAGACAGAAAAGCAGCATCTGCTGTCACAATAAGTCTGAATTTCTCTTTCATACAATTACAGTTTAGTAAACAAGACAAACTAGGCAAACACTGATGCTCACTGCCTCAGCTGTATCTTAGGAGAGAGAGCAGGTAATCTACTGATCAGAAGGTTGGCAGTTTCCTAGATTCCTGGTTGCTCCAGTCTCCATGATAGAATATCCTTGGGCAGCATACTAACTCCAAGTTACTGTCCGATGCATCCACTCGAGTATGAATGTGTATCAGTGTTAGACAGAATGCACTTACATAGGAAAAGTGCTTGTATGAATCGGTGTTTAGTGTGAGCGATTCAATTTTTATAAAACACTTTGAGTGATCAGGTCAAGTAGACTAGCATTATATAAGAAACAGTATATCTTAAAATAAAATAGTTACGCATTGATTCTCCATCTGTGGATGTTTGAAAAAATAAAAAAACAGATTGAACATACATTTTTAAAAACTGTCTTTCGACTGTTCTCACCAAAGATTAGTGTGAGTACTCCAAGTATATCCAAGTGGCAAGTAAAGAGAATTAGGTTTAATATTGTGATTTTGGTTCAAACGGACCCTTCACTAAATCAAGGCAAACCTGCAATGAGCACCTCATATATCCCTATATCCAACGATTATGTGACCATCAACAGTGACAATACTAACAGTGCACTTTTACCCACAGACTCACATCTCCTTCAGATGCTGACAGACTGCTATTGAACCCTGTAAAACTGCCCTGGACAAAAAGCGATGCTACATAATGGTCAATATACAAAGCACGTGGGAGTGAGAGCAGTCTGAAGTGGAAAATTTCCTAAATGCAAAGAGAATAAAAAAACAAACATCTCATCTAATGGCATAACAGGAACTGTGGAAAACATAATTTCATTAAAAGAAACAAGACCACCACCAATCAGTAAATATCTGGAGACATTTAAAGCTGCATGAATGAACTTTAGTGTCCCACTGCAGTGTCAAGCATCATCATTCCAATATATTCCATAAAAACCTATTATGGATGTTTATCGCTGTCATCATTCTGATTTACTTTACTTGAATGTCATTCATAGGCAGCAGGCAAAGCTGCCATCAGCTGTCATCAAGTCCACTGGGTCCTGTGGGTTTTAGGCTGAAGCCTCTGTGGATCAGCTTTGTTTTGGTGCTGCTGTGGATGTTGGTCGGAGTGGCATGTGGGAGGTTTCAGCCATGTCAAAACCTCAGACTCGTTTTCTTTTTGTGTTTTGGCAGGGCATTTAATTCTGCTGGGGGTGCTTCTGCTTTCTTGTCAAAGTAAGTAAGCCTGGGTCCAACTTTTAACTAAACAAAATAATGTCCATGGCATGCACAATTCTTTACATTAGTGACATTTAATAGATGGGCAAATTACAGTGATGTGCAATTCTCAGCAATAACACAAATTAAGATATAATTAAAAACATTATTTAGTGTCTGTTAAACTGAGTTTAGAAAAAGAGTAAATAAGCACTTGAAATTAATTGCTTTATGATGAGTGACAGCATTAATTGTACCTGCATTTCCTTTTAGAGCTTTGTTAATGCGCCTTTTGCTGACTGACACAACTGGATGAAAGGAGTTACCATTACAGTTACAGGGCTGCAGGCACAAATACTCAAGACTTTTCCGAGAAAAATGCACGGATATTTAGGATGAGCGAAACAAAGCAGAATCACGGCAGTGGTCGAATGTTAGACATGAAAGGGATATAGCCATAGACTAGCTGGCATTTGCAGACTATCTCTCTGCACCATTTTTTATTGCAACATCTGAGGCCAATAAGCTGTAAGACTATGCACAGAAGACAAGTGGGAAAGGTGAAAAAGGCAGGCTGAGCTGAGCTGTTGAAAAAATAAATATCATTTTTCATATAATGCTATTATTCTATCCTGTTATTACTATAAAGTATTTCTGAGCAGAAATCCCTGGAAGATCATAGAGCTGAGAGAAAATTTGGTGAGAAACATACTTGTTGAACAACCTGTCTGTCTGGAACCTGGACCTCCAACGTCTGCACCTTGTGATTGAAACTGTTGTTCTCCTTGTGCAATGTAAATACAGAGTGAAGGTGTTTGTTACAATGTCCTTGTTTTCCTTTAAGTTTTATGGGGACTTTATCAAATGGTGATGGCTCCGGAGAGAAGAGGTTAAGAGATATTTAGCCAGCTTAAAAAAATTGCTCGCTTGTTCTTAAGGGTGACCTCAACTTTAGACTACATGAAGGTTCAGTACAGCAGGAACTCACAGCAATTGGCAGACCAAAAATATAGTTAAACAGTACATCTCTATTATTTCCTAGTAGGCATGCTCATTGCTAAGTGACATTTCCAACACAGAGATGCTGGAAAGAATACAGAACACTTTCTGGGACACCCTACAGCCTTTAAAGATCATGTTCTTGGGTCTTTAACTCTAATAAATAAGAAGGTCATTCCGCCAAGTAAAAACTGGAGACTTTTACCAAATATTTTAAAAAAAGAATAGGCTTTATATTTAGACTATAATGACCTGCCTGGAACATCAGCATTGGCTGTCTGAGAGGCAGGGAAAGCTGTGATGAGAGGTAAAATAATTTCAGTCTCATCACATATTAAGAAAAGAAAAACCAAATGTATTCAGGAATTAGAAACAGAAAATGCGGAGATAAATAAATGAAGCAAAATTAATTGAATTATTGATTTAGAAAAAAAAACTTAATTCTTAGTATAAAGACTTTGCATGCAAAATCTTGAACACGGTAACAAATCAGGTTAATTTCTAACTAACCAGTTAAAAATAAATAATTATATATTATTCTGATAAAGACTTAACTGGGAATACAGTATATGATCCTGAAAGAATACAGAACACTTTCTGGGACTTTTAAAAAACTTTATATTCACTACAGATAAGCCCATCTAAAAATTAAAGTTTCTTGATGACATAAGCTATAGTCATCCTGTTGGTCTATATGTTTGACATGTTTATTATTTCTGTTTTTAATACCGTTCTTGTTGTTTTGTGTTGTAAGGCATTGAAATGTTTTTTATTATTATTATTAGACTAAATCAATGAAAACGCAGCCCAAAGAAAAACTTTGGAGGACCTTCAGAAAGCCTGGAGAACTGTTGCTTAAGAGGACAGTCAAAATTCCAAGAAAATTGGGCTCCTTGTCATTGCTCAAGACCTTTGCGGAGTGTATGTCGTGATGTCAAATGTGTTCCTGGAGAATTATCACAAAGGTGGTTTTGAGTCCTTTGACAGGTACTTATATGTCTGCCTGTGGAAAGATTTAATGTCACAACCATCCAAGATACCCACATGGGCCAGATGTGACAGGTGTGCAGTTAAGATCAAAATAAAGGTCGAAGAGGGATGTGGTCTAACGCATGACCACTGAGAGCCTATGAATTAATCTGGTAATGACTTTAGTTATTGTGCATTGCATTGTCATAGGTAAAAGGAAATGCAAGATACTGTACTTTATCATGTTAGATTAGATTGTTAAAACAACCAAAGAAGAACTGAATAAGTAAAAGAGACAAGAAACAGGCAAGTCAGACAAGTCTCCAACCTGTCTGTCACTTGGCCCATATCTGTGTTGTTTTTGTTGTTTTTTTAGCTGTTAGTTCAATTTAATATCATTAATATAGATGCCTGGTTTTGCCATGATTTGTAATTCTGCATAGATTTAAGTTGAAGTTATGTGTGGAAAATTTTTTTACTTAGTTTTTGAAGGAAAACAGCGAATGAAATAAATATGTATTGGGATGAACAGTCAAAGAAGACTGATAAAGAGTTAGGAAATCACTTGAACCTTACTAAGGTCTCTGAGCTCACCAGCAGGGTCGTCAGAGGGGATTAGGAAGACCAAGGATTACCAGCAAAAAGGCAAGATGGGATCTGTGCATTTTATCAGAATTGCCATTAATCCTGAGCTAAAACCGTCCACATCTCTGTATGACAAAGACACAGACAGACAATATTCCCTAACACACTCACACATTTGATGTATAGACAGATACCATACACTCTGATATTTAGTATGGTAAATGTTTTGCTTCAGTGATTTAGAAAGCAATCCTTTTTCTCACTTATAACAACAAGCAAACAACAGGTGTGCTTTTAGGTTGAGAGAAGAAGCAAAAAGGTGTGGGGATATTTAAAAAGGCAAAGGTGAAAACAGGAGGTGATAACAGCTTCTACGCATAAAACATCTGCTCCTTCTGCACCTGTAAAATTATGTCATTAGTTTTATTCTTTTGTTAGTTTTATCAAATAAAAACACAATCTATTGGTGCTCATGGATTATTATTATTATTAGTAGAAGTAGTCGTATAAATTTATATTGAAAAGGATCTATGGGTGTCATAATGCTCATAATCGTTCATCATGGGAAACTGACATAATTAAATTTGCTGCACATAACATAAATCTACACAACAGCTATAGTCATATGTAAAGAAAACAAAAAACAAAAACAAATGAAACATATTAAAATGGGAGCGTGGGAATAGAGTCTCCTCCCAGATTATAATTCCCAGAGATGCTCTTATGAAGGCTGGATTTCTTACCTCCAGTAAATTAGGAGAACAATCACATTCAATCAAGGGTCAGTATCCACAAGTGCTCATGCCTTGTCAAGCTTCAGTTTCATTGCACACTGAGTAAAACCTCTGTTTTGCTGATGTTGTAATAATAGATTTTCTTGGATGCTTTTGAAACAGTCATACCTTTGGATATCTAAACTCCAGAGGGAAATATCTGCTAAAACTTGGCTAGTTGGCGTTTCATCTGTCTTTGGAACAAAATGAATAGTCCCACATGGCATAAATCATACAATGAGAGAAATGAGAGTTAGCTACAACAAAGGTTGCAGAGACAAGCCCAGCAGCTTCCATCGTCCAAAATCTGAACTCACAGGACAGAAAACAAAGTAAAATAAACATGAAGTTCCCAAAAACGATGTGAATGATAGCCTCCTGACAAATAAACCCTTGATTTATGCCACCATAACTGCTGCTACCTCCTTTTATAGATATGCTGCTCTTTACATGGGGGCCATTAATCCGCATCCTTTACTGCAATTCTCCCTTTGACCCCTACACTCTTTATCTTCCCCTGCTCCCTCTCTCATTCGCTCTTTTCTTTGCTATATGCATGTGGGAGATGCTGTGTTTTATTTACCTCAGCGGTTGGATGTTGGAACTCGGATTGATAACGCTCCCAAATTGGGCACGAAAAAGCAAGGAAAAGTAAGAAAATCTTTGTTCCTTAGCAAGATTGAGCCATTCATGCATCACTCGCAATGTGGTACCTGTTTTTCTGCACTTAAGAACACTGCTGCATATTCATGGCTAGATCCTGGTCAGTGTGTGTGTGGCACATTTAGCCAGTCACAAAAGCTACGAAAAACAAAAAAGGTTTTATTCCTGATTTAAAATAATAGATTCTGCACACTAGCCGTGTGAGGGGAGTTTATTCCACAACTGAATAAACAATAAACGCTGCCTCACCTTCTTTGGTTCTATAGAAATATTAAATACACTTGTTCCTGGGGACAGAGGAGGCCTAGAAGCCTCATAGCCCCCAAGTAGGTCAGCAATATATTTACACCCAAAATTATTCAATACTTTATAAACCATAAGCAAATTTTAATCAATCCTTTTACACACAGAAAACCAAAATTGTTGCCACCCTATAGTGACTTAGATTAGTTTGTGTTTCAGGGGTTAGGACAACATAACTTATGAGCAGTGGTTTAGCCACAGGAACTAATTCTTAATTGAAATTGATAATTTAAGGGGGGGGAAAAAACTTCACTGATATCTAAACCTTAAATATGGCTTGCTAAGCAAGTAAGTAAATAGATGGTTTCATAAAATAATAATATAACCCATTTTAGCATAGCATAAATATATGCTAGTTCATTTTAAAAACTAAGACCAGTGCTGGAATTTGATAGAAGAGCTCATAATTTGCTGAACTACTTAACTTTATAAGTGTCTTTCACATTTAGGCTGAAAAAAATAGCCCAAAAATGTATTTTTCATAGTTCCCAAGTGCTTAGTACATTTCAGATGCTTATCACCCATTTGATAACAGTAAAATGTCTGTTTAATGGCGTTTCCTATCTTAGGATCATGCTGCTCCCAAGTTGTTTGCAGAACAAAACATGTGTTTTTGCCCCAAAGGTACAAGAAGCAATAATTATTTCTATGACTGGACAGCTGAACAATGCCATGTTTTTTGCACAACTTCAGCGAAATTGTTGCTGCTGAGAAAATTATAGTTTCCTCCCGCGTCTGTGGTTTGCAAATAGTGGAATTATTTCAAAAAGATGGTTACGTTATCTTACAATCAAATGACCGAGCAGAACAAGGAGGCAAAAGCTTTTTATCTTAGAATTCTGTTGAGAAAACAATAAAAAACTCAATAGGATACGCAGAGAATAAGTTAGAAAATTGAAGGTTTAGTTTGTTAAAGAGTGTAGAGCATGCCTGGTAAGGATTTTAAGAAAATTGCAGTATTGATGGGTAACCATTTATGAAGTAATTTTCTCCTCTGTCAGAGATGTGTAGGTGGGTAGATGATTACACAGCTTTCAGCTGTTTGTGTGCTTATATTAACAACTTTTGCTGAAACACTAATGAGGTACTGACTTGAAGGATGGCAGTGAATGAAACAGCTGACACTGCTTAATCACTACATGATGCTTTGTGTCTTCATCTAATGGTGTTACCAGAAAAAAAGCATCTGCCTACCCTCTGTACTCCTGACAAACAGGACAAATAAAAGAAAGATTAGTTTAAAATGGTGTACTACAGATTAAAATGGAACAGTGGGTGAAGAGATTTCATGCAGCTGGCTGTTGAGATGAAAGGGGAAACTAACAAGCAGTACGCTGGACTCTTTCTCTGCATGTATGTTTGTATGAAAAGAGGAGATTAGGTGAGGGGGACTGAATGAGCTAGAGAAAAAAAATAATCTCCAGGTTTTAGGAAAGAGTGGGCGACTAAATGTACGAATACAAATGAATAGGAAGGTAAAAACTGATTTTCAGTGAGGTTAACGGCAAAAAGTGATAATATGTTAAAGGGTCCGCAGATTTTGTCAAAAGAGGCTTGCCCGATAAGCCTTTCTGTCCTAGGTGACCCCTGAAGTAAAGCATTCAAGAGCAGAAAACATTGTGGCTAGTAGACATAATAGAATATGTTTATAATAAAATCCACACTTTTTCATAGTCGCCTGTCCTACTGTGCTGGCTCAGAACATTATAAATCTCTTTCCTGTCAGGGTGTGTGTGTGTGTGTGTGTGTGCGTGTGTGTGTGTGTGTGTGTGTGTCCATTAACCTCAGTCTTGTGTTTCAGGGGGCAGGTTCAGTACGTTGGCCCCCACCTTCTGGTTCTATGCATCAAGAAGGAATGATCTCATCTG
>VUQR01024278.1:11319-21697 GCA_015108515.1 Hemichromis elongatus
TCATCTGTTCACTAGCTGCTGTTTAAGATGGAGAAACTGCTTCAGTTCCAGTTGTTGAACTAACCCTGTTAGTTAAACAATCAGTGTTGGAGAAAGCCTGACTCCTCGTGTTCAGCAGTGTAGCCCTTGTGTTTGCTTCCTGTGCTCTTCACTCACCCATCTCTCTGGTGTGGGAAAAAAAAAAGAGATCATCTGCAGTGAATCCTGTGGAGAAAAGGAAGCAGTGAACGTACCTGCTTCGCCCGGCCTTGAACCTCACTGCATGAAAGCTTCTCCATTGAATCTTTGAACTCTTTTGTTGTAAGTAAACCTCTGAACGTTTACTCCATAGTCGCCCATTTGAGTCCACCTTTGACTATCAGTTATGACAACTTCAGGGACTCGTTACTAAAACTTTTGACAACAGATAAAAGAGGATGTACAGTGATCAGAAGTTTAAGTAAAGTACACTCATCAAGTGCATAAATGTGATGGTAAATTTGGGCTTTTAATGATTTCTTTGAACAGTTGTTTTTCCAGTGTGAAATTGTAAAACATACGTATTTAATGAATATAAAAATCAAGAATTAGTCTTTGAATAATTTAGGGTTTTCTCTAAACCATTCGGGGCTCAAAATTATTCATACAAGCTCAAATATACACATACAGCCCCACTAATATTTGGTTAAATGTCCCTTAGCGGTTTGCATTTCCTCCACGCTCTTTTGGTAGCCATCAATAAGCTAATGGCATAATTCTGGCTGGATATTTAATTGCATGCCTGTCATGGACCTGGCTTGGAAGCACAGTCCACAAATATTCAATAGAGCTGAGATCAGTGCTTTGGTGATGCCATTCCAGAAGTTTAATGTTAGCATGCTTTATCCATCCCAAAACCAGTTTTGATGTGTGTTTATGATTATTGTCCTGCTTGAACACCCAGTTCTGTTTGAAGTTTTAACTATCTAATTGTTGATTTAAGATAAAATTGAAGAATTTGGAGGTAGTTCTTCTTCTTCATTATTCCACTTTGTGAAATGTAGCAGTGTCACTGTCAGCAAAACAGCCCCAGAACAGCTACAATGACATGCTTGACAGTTGGTACAATGTTCTTAGATGTGAACGCCTCATCTTTACTCCTCCAACTATAAGTCTTGTCACTGTAGCCAAATAGCTCCGTCTTTATCTCGTCTGACCATGAAACTTTTCTCCAGAAGCCATTTGTCTGGTGGGCAGCTGCAAATTTCAGTTTTAGATTGAAGATGTCAGTTTTGAAGAAGGGGCCTTCTTTTTGGTTAGCACCCTTTGAGTCCAAAAAGATGTCAAACCTCTTTTACTGTTGACAGTGACAGTGTGCTGCAGCAGTTTCCAGTGTATGGAAGGCTTTAGTTTGAGTGGTTCCTGATCATCCTGACCAGTTTCCTCTCATCGGACGGTGACAGTTTAGGTCTTCAATCACACCATGGCGATATGGTGACACGTGAATAACTTGTATTTGTGACCTCGGCATCTACAGTTTAGAAATGACACCAAAAGACCTTCCTAACTTGTGTAAATCTACAGTTCTCCTTCTTAGATCTTTAATGAATTCCTTTGGACTTTCCCGATGCTCTGAGTGCTGTGAGTCCAATGAATATTGTCAAATAAATCCTTTTTTATACTGGCAAACAAAAACTACCAGTTGTAGTCAATCATGTTCACTAACAAGAAATTAATTGGCCTTGTCAAGTTAAAGTACTGTAAGACACTGTCGAACCTTCATCACAAGCTCAAAATTACTATGACATTCATTCTCATGACAATCGTCTGTAAACTTTCGACCACAAAAGTAAATGAGACCGATACCAAGGATAATTTGGGCTTCCATGGGACTTGAAAGGAACGTATAACAAACAATATGAGCATGTTAATTAATTCCAAATTTAAAGCTGAACTAAAAGGCCACTGGATCTAGTGTCTTATGTACAGCACAGATAAGAGAAGGACTGATCTTCTCATCTAACTCTCAGCAAGTGTATTTTCCAACTTGGTCAATTTTTTCTTTAATTGCTCATTTAAAAGCTTGCTTTCCAATACTGAGAGGCACGTGGCATGCGATGCTTTTTTTGTTCTTACAGGATCAGACAGCATTTCCTTGTAGGGTAATTGGACTGCTGACTTTATTTGCGTAAACAGATGAGTCAGACAAAACGCCATGGGTAAAATGTGGTTTTGGCATGATATCAACATTATCTAGGGCTCTAATGTAAACATATCACACTCTGGGTATTGAATTAGGTTTACAAGCAGCCACGCTGGAATCCTTATGTAGTCAAAAATCTTTTAGGCATCCTAATCCGAATAAAAATTGCCCATAATATGTGACATGCAGAAAGCACACTGCACACACATACACACGTGCGCAAGCACACGCAGTCTTGATGGTGTCCTGCTGCTCATCCAATTATGATTGTGCTATTGGGGATAGGGATAAGGGCAAATACGCTGGTCAGCATAGATGAGTGGAAGATGGAAGTAGAAAGAAGGGGAGATAAGTGTCACTTGAGGAATAAGAACTGGCCAGCATGTTCTGGACTGAAAGATCCAACATAGTCAGTCATTCAGAAATAGCTAGAACTTTTTTAGAGCACCAAACTGCCTCCAGTGCGTTAAAGTAATGCTGCCACCCTTTGGAGTGATGGTTTTAAAAATATGACATATGATAATAATTTCCCCTTCTTTTCTTGTCACATGGTTATGGCCAAAATGAAAAGGGGTTGCAGTGATCAGCTAATGTTTGAGTTCAAGTGAACATTTGTTCTGAATGGATGTCGTGTGGAGTGTTATGTGTTGTTCTTCATGTTTGTTCAGTGACCTCCCGTCTCTCGCTGATTCGAATGTCTTCAGATTCTGACCAATGACGGTTCCAGCCTTGTGGATTAATTTGTAGATCCCGCTGGCATCTCTTTCACTGATGGTCGGCACGACAGACTTGTAGAAGATATTCCAACATCTTGCTGCACACAGTGAAGGATCTGAGCTTCCTCAGAAAGTAGAGTCTGCTAATCACTTTTTTGCACACAGCATCTATGTTGGTCCTTTAGTCCAATCTGTAATTCAGTTGAACCTCCAGTTATTTGTAGCTGGTAAGGTTTGTAACTCTAACTTATGTCTAACTTACTGTTATACAGGAAATCTGTGGTGTTCAGAGCAAACAGGAAAGGACACAGGGCCGCCCCCTTTGGTGTTGCAGTATTACTAACCTCACCTTTACACAGCATGCCCCTCCAGTCACTGAAGCCTCTCTGACAGACAGACAGCAAATCCACATGACAGTAGAAGTAAAGAGTACACAAATGGGACCAAAGATAATAAAAACTACTGAAGCCTGGTACCTTTAGGAATGTCACTAATGTCCGCCGTTCTGCCAGACATAAGTTTACATCTGCAGACTCACAGAGTAAGCACAATATCTATTGTGTTTATAATCACAGAACAAAAATTTACAATTGTAGATAGGCAGCAGAGCTACAACAGACTGCCACTTCCTATTTATTTCCTTTGAGAAGAAGAGATGTTAAAGAGTATGACAAAATTAAAAGCAGGCTGCATGAAGAGCAGAGTTCAATTCATTGAACTGTGAACCAGAAGGGAAGGAGAATATTGGAGTAATAAATTATCACACTTGATATTCATCATCTATTTCTGTACAATACATGTGTAAATGTGAAGTGGAGTATTTTCAATGTAAAATGTTAATTTTCTAGGCCATTTTAATTCAATGAGAATTAACTTGATTCTATAATGAGCGTCAAGTGCCCACGCCAGGAACTACAGTCCTTGGCGCTTCCTCACAGGCACCATTTTCAGAGCTGGTAGTTGCAACTTATCTGGCCCCCATCCTCTTTGTTAGAACACATTAGAAAAATTCTTTACAAATATATTTTGTTCGACTGAAGAAACTAAGTTAAATTCTAGCAATCAATAGTATTTAGTTATGGAGAATTCATACACTGTTTATCCATTTTTCTGGCTCCCCAGCTGCTCATCTGTGTTTTTTCTAGAAACAATTACTGTAGTTAAAAATATTGGCAGCATAAACTGAAATAAATTTGATGTCCCCTGTTTTCTCCGTTTTCCAATTTTAACGATAAAGTAAGATTTCTTTGCATGCTAAATTTCAGTTAATGGCTTCATAATTTTAATAGTATCATCTCCTCTGGCTGTTGGGGCAATGTGAAAGACGGGGGCACAGTAAACCCACTTGTTCTGCAGGGATGAAGTGGAGACATGTAAGATGTTGGAGAATGCCCGAAAATAGACACGATGTGAGTTTGAAGATGGTGAGAAATGGGAAGGATTTTTATTACATGAAAAAAGTGTTAAGAGTAAGAGATATTTAGAAAAGATGTAGAATGACTTAGGGGGGCAAGGAACGTGTGAAGAGCAAGTGAAACAGATTGCTGGAGTTACGGATGACAATAAGCTATACAGAGGTAAGATATTGATTAGCTGTCCTCTTTGATGTCTGTGTTTTCCATTAAAATAAATGTCAATAAAATGTCTGGACTCTGGTGATGTGGTGGAGGACAGATAAAAGTAGGACTTGATGGAACACAAGAGATCAGTCAAAAATAGAAAAAAGTCAGGGAGTGAATGGTTCTGATACATTAAGGGTTTAACATCCAACAAGGGGCTCTCAGTAGAGGAGCGGAATACATCATGCACACATGCAGAGAGGGGACTGACTGTTGCTGTGGCCGAGGCCTGAAGTCAAAAGCAGCAGTTGTGATGATAATAATCGCAGTGATTACTACTTGTTCGCATATCTCCCAGGCTTTATTCGCATGTCTTTCCCCCGAAGCCAACTGCGTAGTCTCCATTAAATCTCCACAATATCTCTCACTCTGTCAGTAGGGATTGCTGAATAGAAAAAAAACAAAAAAAAACAGTCCACTGGAATCACAGATGGACCGCTGCAGCAAATGTCATCAAAACCCCTGAAAGGCAGATTTGACTTTTATTTTATAAAATAAATAAATAAGTCCAGTGTCTGTGTGTATGTGTCAGCATGTTTGCTGTCATTGTGAGGACTGGTTTGGGGTTTAGTGCTTAGGATTGCAGACACTGCAAATCCTGCTTTCTAATATTTCTTTAAAGGATATTTAAGGGTTAAGGTTTTGTTTAAAGATTGAGGTAGTTCAGAATTAGGCTGAGATTGGGGTTTTAGTGAGGAGCTCTTTGTAAATGATGTGCAACATAGAAATGCATGTGCAACATTATTTGCCTATGTTGTGAGAACTAGAAACACTTTGTTGTTGTGAACACATGCTGGCAGTTTATCTAAGGAGATCAAGCTGATATACGCTTACCAGCTATTTTATTAGGTACACCTGTTCTACTGCTTGTTAATATCAAGCATTCACATGGCATCATGGCACATGCAACTCAGTGCATTTAGGTATACAGATGTAATAAAGATGACCCGCTGAAGTTTAAACCAAGCATCAGAATGAGGATAAAAGGTGATGTTGAACATGGCGTGCTAGTTAGGGTTAATTGAGTTACTGTTCCCTTCCTATTTACTTGATGCAGCCTGGCCATTTTCCTCAGACCTGTGGCATCAACAAAGCATTTCTGTCAAGAAAAACTGACGTTAACTGGATATTTTCTCATTTTTCGACCTTTTTATGTACAATATATGATACACAAGAGCACTTTGAACACGCAAAATGTCAAACCTTAGGGCTGACTGACTAAGAACTGGAAAACTAAAATAAACTTGAAGCTGTTATGTAGGACACATGCAGCACAAGGAAAAGAATCAAACTCACAATAATTTCTTATGTGAGCTTCAGTAGGTTTTCTTTGTGTACATGCTGTGATTAGCTGACCTGTTCTCTTTGTTGATTTACACAACAATTCAACAGAAACTATCTTGGCTCATGTCCATCCCTTATACTGACAGTACACTGTTTTTAAACTGTCTTTATACTAAACAGTATAAAGTTGGTATAAAGTTGTAATTCAGTTATTTAATCTAAGTATCATTATCTTAAATTAGCTCTGCTGCACTTGAGGTAACCTAACTCTGACCGTGAGCACCACAGCCACTGTGCTCCAATCCCACACAGAGCTTTACTGCGAATTCACCGCAGTTTACGCTGTTTAACCTACACTACCCAGTATTTACATGCAACATTTGAATAACACAGGTTTGTATAGCTTAGCTTGTTTAATAGGATGTCTCACAAGACAAAAATGAAGAATTTATGAAAACACATACTATTCATAACCAATATGTGATTAAATGATGACATTATATGCAAAGGTTAAATTTGCAATTTATCAAGTGTCACTGAAGGGTCCTTACCCTTTACATCTAACTGCTCTTCTTCCTCCCCTCTCCTGTCTTTCTCATCTTTCTCCATCTATGAGTGAAGTCAGCTCTTTCTTTTCTCTCCCTGGAAATACAGCAGTTGTACCTTTAGCTAGCAACACACTGTCCGGCAGACTGCACACGAGCAGTTTGTGTGTTTGCGGATGTTTGTTGAGCTGACAGAAAGGTTATATTTCAAATTTCCTGCCACTTAAAAAAATATATCCCTCCCTTCAAGTTTCCTCCTCTTCTGTATAGCGTTAGCTAAATGCAAAAGTACAGCAAACGAATCTTATGGACACGTGCACTCCTTCCGGCCCACTTTAACTCCTGAGTATAAACGCTACAGATGAGCCTAAGGTAATGAGCCTGTTTTGAAAATGTGAGGAGTAGAAAGTACAGATATTTGTTGAAAAATGTAGGCAGTAAAAGTAAAAAGTAGTTGGAGACCTCTTCCCAAAGAGAAGCACCTGAACCTTTCTATAACTACAGTACTGATTAGAGCCAACACTTGGTAAGGTGAAGGACAGAACACTAATACTAAAAAGATATCAACATAAATACAGGTTGACAGCTACTGTGTGACTGGGTATATTGCCAGTTAAAATCTGCAATCACAGTTAGGTCACCTTTAATTTTGCATTCAACTTTGGGCAGGATACTGATGCACTCTGTTGAGTGCAACTCTATTAACCTTCAGCCCTTGTCCTGTTCTCTGTGATCACCCATAATGTATTGTAATACAGCCGACCTAACCATTTAGCTGTTCTCATTTGCATATTTTTTCTTTCTCAGTTATCAAGCAGTACAACATGTATAAAGCTGCTCTGATAAAATGCCCCAGAATGGCACCTTTAGTATAAACGCTGTCTGCTGAAGTCTGAACCAAATTTAAAAGATATAGAGATATACTGAAATATAACTCAGCTCTCAGTGAATATGACTTAAATAGTCTGATGACAAGTGCTCCCAAGTTATTCCCCACATCATGATTTATCATATCAAAATGTGCCTCTAATAGGATTCTGCAGGGATGACTACTAATCCACTCTCCCTCATCTCAAAGTCAGCAGGATTTTTTGCATGGATTTTTTGATTAGATGGCTAAAATGAGTCTGTGATTAACAAAAGCTTTTTACATTTTGTTCTGCAACACAAAATACACTTTTAAATTGTCAAGGCGTCAGAGGAGAAGAGAGGTGACGTTTGCTAACAACACGTGGCTAAGTAAGACTTCAAACGTTGCTGGGGACGTGATGCCAAACACAAAAGTCTGGTGTTCAGTGTCACAGTTTGAAGTTATACAGCTGAGATTTAGTTCCTTTATAGCCTAACATTTGCATTTCACTTTTGTAATTACATTGATGATTACAAAAACTATGAAAGTGGCATTATTTAAGGAGATTATCTCTTCTTCCTTTGGTTGCTCTCTTTAGGGTTCCCAGTAGATTTTCACGGTGTTTAGTTGTTGCATAGTGATAACTCTGTATGTGATCAGCTAAACCATGCCCTCGCAAACTTTTCACCAGCAGAATGAACCAGAATTTGGTGGTGAAATATTCTCAGCCATAGTTTGGATTACCCATACTCTAAATCTAACTAACCCTGCCAACCAAAGTGGGCAGCTTGCTAATATTATAACTCAGACAAGTTGAACGCAATTACTTTTTACATCCTGTGTTGCTATTATGAGTATAAGCCTCTAGTCACGTGTGGAAATGTGCTTTATTTTATTTCTTTTTAATTTGTTGCTTTGAGGACCATTTGATTTATTTCCACCCTATTTCAGACAGGGTAACATCTTTACACATGACATCTCCAAAAGTGAACCTAACTCACACCTAAATAATGGAAAACATGTGTATTTGATTTTGGAGTGGGATGTCCCTTTTAGTCATCCCAGTTCTTCTGACACTATGGCACCACAAAACTGGGCAGTAAGTATAAACCTACAGTATTTTGCAACAATTACAATATTACTGTGTGTTTAATATAGTTCCATCCTTGTTCCAAACAAATTCCTGCATATTAGTAACGACAATACAAAATTTTAAAAAAAAATCTAACTTTTGCAAATTTAAAGCCAGTACACCTGAACAATAGCATACTATAGACTCCCAAACAGCCACGAGGATAAATGAACACCTCCTGACACTTCTTAGCAAAACTACCGTATGAATTATTTATTAGTCTGTCATCTGTTCTTGTCCAATGTCCTCAAACCTATACAAACATCTAAGAGGGAAGTAAATGAAAAATAATAATAAAAAAGTGCAGTTCAATACATCAGTGCATTAAATATTAAATTTATTAATGAATGGGTAATTGAGGAGTGAAGAATTGGAAATGAATGTGAGCCTGTGCACGTGTAGCGAGTTAATGGGTTGAAATCGTGGTTGCTATGGTAACAGTGCTGACAGTGGCGTGCATACTGTAACTGCGTGTTTTACCCCTTGCTATCGTTCATTCATTCAGAACTACATACACACACACATTACAGTACCGTGTTTTGTCCGAAAGCCTGAAAGTGTAGCCTAGCTGTGAGATTATAAGAATGAGTCACCGCTCCATTCAAGAAAAGAAAAATACAAGTTCAACTTTTAAAAGAATTTAATTGACAGGGTGGAGAAAAGACAAAATAGACCAGCGACAATAAATAAATAATTATGGCACAGGGGTTTACACTGAAGAAGGAGAAGAAGTCACGCCTGGGTGCAGCACAGGGACGCGTGCGGTAAAAATACCCACAAAGTTTCTATTTCTTTCTCGTGTAGGCTCCTCTCCCTCCTCCGCTCTGCGCTATTTTTAGCTCACGATGACACGAGCGTCTGTCTGCCACCACACCGACAACCGCACGTGAGTCCTCCGCACGTGCACAGCTCCCCATGACAGGCAGCTTTGGCGTCAGACACGACTCTCATCGGTGCCAGCATCACGGAAGACGAGAAGGGAGAGAAAAGAAAGACAGTGAGGAGGAGGTGGAGGAAAGATTACTTCTAACCAAAGAAAGCAAACAACTAAAAATATAGCCGACATTTTCAGCAGCTTTTTGTGAATGTAGATACATTGCTGGAATCTGACTACCTGTTGTATGAGGATAGATAGATAGATAGATAGATAGATAGATAGATAGATAGATAGATAGATAGATAGATGAATTAACAATAAGCATCCATGGAAGAGTTCCAAAGAGAAAACCACTGCTCACAAAAAATCCCAATAAACATCTTTATTGACTTAACTTAACTTGGGAAAATATTCTGTTGACTGATCTGGAGTTTGATTTCATAAAAGGAGCATCATACCAACAGTCAAACATGGTGGTGGTAGTGTGATGGTCTGGGGTTGCTTTGCTATAATTGATCTCTATAAGAATTTCTTGAAGCAGGATATCCGGCCACCAGTTGCTGATGCTCAAGCACACTTGGGTTACGCCAGTTATTGAGTTATTGACAACAGCTGCTTGACAGGATTTTGTAATGAAACCCACTTATATTTTGATTGGAAAATACTGGGTAATGCTAAGTCAAACGCATGTTCAATTATCAGTAGAAAAGGTAGATGAATAAATAATAAATATGCAAATTATTTTTCAGGGGCCATTAATGCCTCAGCCTTCGGTGCGTCGGGCAACAAATGCCAAAAGAAAGAAAAACATTGCAGAATCTGGAAAAACAAAAAACAATCAAAAATTAGCACCCTGATCAGAGAGAAGGGTTAATTAGGATTAATTAGCTTGGTTAGAACGACCTAAGAAGCTCTTTTAGGAATTTAATAGTTTTGGAGGGCATCAAGTTGCAAAGCTGGCTTACTCTCAAACCGTGGATTGAAGTTTGTTTAAAGTAAAGTGCAGCCCTGTTTGCTGTCTAAGGATTTGAGGTTGTTCCTGAGCCGGAGGACCACATATGTCTCTCTCCATGATGTGGGTTGGATTTTGTTCTTTCTTATCGGGATGTTTTGATTTGGGTTCTCGGATGTATCCTGGGATTCCTGTAGCCCATTCATTTTCAAAAGGGATTTTCTATTTTGTGCGCTTGCCCA